>CALNHX010003283.1:0-153803 GCA_940337035.1 Agriotes lineatus | reverse complement strand
TTACTTAACTTGCAATGATATATTACGCAATGATTGTACTCTAATGCAATTTGAAACTCTGCATAATTTATGAAATTACTATCCAAACTAAGCCCATGTGCGTTTATTTCCATATGAAATAATAATAATAATAATAAATGCCCCTTATTTTTCAGTTGGCGAAGTTCAGCTTGAAGCCGTTCTTCCACTTAACCTACCACAATATAACAATAGCACCTATTCTGAATAAGTTGGTGTTGTTAGCACGTTCAGAATGGTTCCACACTTTCGTGTTGTATTTGGGCACTACCTATTCGTATTTTTGAACAGTTGTTGGCACAGTGTTTTGTAATATATAATTCTACGGTTTGGTGTATTTTTTTCGGAAAAAGTGCATTAAATTGAGTGTTATTTGCATTTTCAAACATATATTGTGAATAGTGAACCACAAACCTATTCTTTGACCTCAGCTTTTGTTGGCCTGGCTATCTTTGAAACATGTCGACCTGTAGAACTTGCAGTACACTGATAAGTCGCCAGAAACCTGGTTTATTCTGCAGTGATGCTTGTAAACTTTCTTATCGCGTATCGTGTGTTGATTTACCAGCTGAAACCATCAAGTTCGCTGAACTGCCCAATTTTCGCTGGTTGTGCGTTAATTGTGCAAACCATCCCCCACCTCGGGCAGTGGCTAATGCTGATACTATAGATACTGTCATTAAAACTTTAGCATCGATTCAAACCAATATGAAATCGATTCGAGATTAGCAAACACCCATTGCGCAATCCATGGAATTCCGAAGTAACGGACCACCCAACAAATGCAGATTGGGCAAGAAATCAAGCAACTTCAACAGTACTCACTCCCCAACAACATCGAAATTTCTGGTATCCCTCAAAGGAACAACGAGATCGTAATTGATATTGTCCAGAATATCGCCCAGAAACTGGGCTGTCCTTTAAGCAAAGCATCAATAGATGGATGCCATCGCGATCAGCCCTTTACAGCATCACCTAGACCCAAAAATATTGTGGTTAAACTTAATTCCCGACTTATTAAAGAAGAACTGGTTGGATTATTTCTCAAAAAACGTTTAACTGCTAAGGATTTGGGTTTTAATGACGTAACTGAGCAAACTATCTATTTGAATGACCACCTCACCGGTTCTAATAAATGGTTATATAAAAAAGCACGGGCCCAATGCAAGACTACCAATTTTAAATATTGTTGGGTTAGAGATTGCAAGATATTTTATCGTTAAGCAGATGCTTCTCCTGTGATAAATATTACCAGTGAAGATGACGTGAAGAAGTTTAAAGAAGCATCACATTTAATTAATACGTAATAATAACGTTAGTCTAAAATTGGTCAAGGATCTTCATATCTATTATCAAAATACGAGAGGTTTACATACAAAGTGTAACGACTTTTTACTTGCTACTACTGAACATAACTTTCACATAATATGTATCACAGACACGTGGTTAAATAGTAACATCAATAACGGTGAGCTATTTGACAACTTCTACAACGTTTTCCGTAATGACCGTTTAGCTACAGTGAGTGGTAAACGTGATGGTGGTGGTGTACATATTGCGGTATCTACCAATTTAATATCATGCAGTATTCAGAGTTGGTCTAGTAACAATATTTGTGAAGATCTGTGGGTGTCGGTTTCACTATCTAGTAAGAAACAATTGCAGGTATGCTGCGCCTACATACCTCCTCACGCCGATGTAAACAATATTTCTTATCTTCTGAACATAGCAGCTCATATCATGAGCGGACATCCTGATGACTTATTTTTTATCGTTGGAGACTATAGTTTGCCCCGAATATCTTGTACTTCGGAGGAGAATACAATTGGATGAACTCCAGGTAACATAATTGATAATCTTGGTGAGACATTTATTGAATCGTTTTATTTTCTCAACTTACATCAATATGCCAGTATTTTTAACTCAAATAATAAACTATTAGACTTCATATTATCGCAACATAAAAATATTTCGGTGAAGCCCTCTATTTCCTCCTTTGTACCCGAAGATATCCATCATCCGGCCTTGGAGGCATTATTTAAGTTGGACTCCTTGTCTTTGTCAATTAAAAATTCTTACACCAAACTGAACTTGGCATCAGCCGACTATAATATTATTAATAACAAATTGCGAAGTATTAACTTGGAATTGCTCTTAAGCAATCTCCAAGTAGACGACGCTGTCTCTACGTTTTACACAAAAAATATTAATGAAATTGTATCTGAACGCGTTCCGTCAAACACAATGATAAGAGGAAAATACCTTATTTGGTTTAGCTGTACTACTAAAAAGTTATTAAATGAGAAAGATAGGTTTCACCGAAAATGGAAATTATACAGGCAACAAAGGGACTACGCACTGTTTTCTGGCTACCGTAAACGATACAAAAAAGCTATTAATGTGAACTACTTGGCGTATATTGCTCGAACTGAGAATGCTGTTGAATTAAATACAGATATTAAGCCATTCTGATCTTTCATGTCTGAGAAAAACGAAACCCATTCAATTCCTTCTGAAATGTCTTATGATAACGCTACTGCTTCTACGTCTCAAGAAATATGTGACCTCTTTTCTATCTTTTTTGCTTCAGTTTATGAGCCAAGCAACCTGCCGCCTCTCATCTCTATTGAAAATAATTTTACAGACTCAATTACTCTGAATTTCAACACTAAAGTAGAATTATATAATAAATTAAAAAATATTGACATAAACAAGGGTCAAGGTAAAATAGCACCAACCTTCATTAAATCATGTTCAGATACTTTAGTTCACCCATTGCATATAATATTTAACAAATCTTTAAAAACTGGGGTATTCCCGCAGACTTGGAAACACACACAAATTATTCCTATTTTTAAGGCTGGAGATAAATCTGTTGTGAACAATTATAGACCCATTTCTTTACTTTTGCATTTCGGAAAAATTTTTGAATTTCTTATTACAGATTATCTCTTCTATACTATGAAAACTAGACTTAGCATTGCTCAACATGGATTTTCCAGAAATAGATCTGTTACTACTAACCTTTTTGAGTCCGCGCAATATGTGGCAGGGTGTCTTGATAATGGCATACAAGTGGATCCCATTTATACAGACTTTACAAAAGCATTTGATAAGGTCCATCATGCCACACTGATAATAAAATTAAATAGTATTGGTATTCATGGCAATATTCTTCGCTGGATTGGGTCATCCTTTATCTAATAGACGTTTCTGTCCGGGGCGCTGTTTTGTCTGTCTGGGACGCTTTCAGCAGCCAAACCGTAAGAGATAGAGACAAAAGTTATTAAAGTTATATGTTTGGAATGGTCTTGTCAGGTCAGGAACCGAATTTCAGTCTCTAACACTAATTATTATCTTAATTATAATCAAATAATAATATAAGTGCATTTTTATTTAAATAAGTTTTAGTAGAATGTAACATTTTTAAAGAGGCGTAAGCTCGTTGTAACAGTTTATTGATATGCGTTTTAAACCGTAAATCCAAATCACCAAACCCAAATTTCTACTTTCAGTAATGACTGGTAACCGTCCACCATATCTGTACATTATAATTATGATCTCATTTTTTCCCAAAAAATATAACGAATGACTTATTCAAATTAATGTTAAGATGTAATTTGGCTGAAAAATTTAACAGAGTCCAAAGCAGTATTTAAATTGTTTATTAAATACTCATGAGCGGGTGGAAAACAATACAAAAGTTGGGTATCATCCGCGTAGCAATGTATATTTGAAAAATTTATATTTTCATGGAGATCAGTTAAATACAAACATAATAGCAGCGGACCAAGCACACTCCCCTGAGGTACACCCTTTACTATAGAGTGAGGAGCTGACACATTATTATTTAATTTTACTCTTTGAGTTCTGTTGGTTAAATAATTACTTATAAAATGTATACAATCTGTATCAAAATTATAATAATATAATTTTGCAATAAGCACATCATGGTTGATTGTGTCAAACGCCTTGCTATAGTCCAGTAATACCAACGCCTATTATTTTCTCAAGGACTTTTGATAACGTTGATAAAATGCTAATGGGACGGAAATCATTTAATTCTTTGGGTTCTTTAGTTTTGCATAATGGAATTATCAAAGCTTCCTTCCATACCTGAAGAACTACTGCATTTGTAAGACAAAAATTTATTATATGTTCCAAATATTCAGTTATAGAACCTATAAGGAATACACAGTTGTATAGTTTTTAAATCGATGCCATCTACCCCACATGCATTAGATTTAAGTTGATTAACTATTTTGAGTATTTCACCAGCAGTTACAGAAAAGAAAAAATAGTATTTGTAAATTTAGATTTACTGTTATAACCATCAATGATATGGATATTGTTAGGAAGATCAAATTTAGTAGAATTAATAAAGTAGTTATTTATGGAATTTACGTGAGATAAATTATCTGGAACACAAATCTCAAATTTTTATTTATATTAAATAAGCGAAGTGTTTGCCAAAGTCTTTTCGACTGAGTGTGCTTAGACACAAATTCTATATAAGCTTTTTTTCTCTTCTTATAGCTGCGGTGGTATAATTTCTTAGCGTCTTATAAAAGTCCCAGTCAGAATGAAGCTTAGTTTTTTTTGCCTTAACACGTGCCTGCTTACGAAGCTTTATCATTTGCTTAACATCAGATAGTCAATGTGCTAGTGGTTTTCTTACCTGTACTGTCCATAGAGGAGCATGCCTATCCATCACTTCCATTATTTGTTTATTTAAAAATGCTAGTTTAGAATCAATATCCTGAAAGTAATATATCATAAACCAAGGTTTAACAATCAAGTCGGACTTAAAATCTTCATAACTAAAATATTTAAAAACACGAAAAGTTATAATCTTTGATTTTATTTTAATAGGTGGAAAATTACTGTGTTAATAAATTAATCTGTGATCTGTAACACCTTGCATGTCCAACACTTCAGCCATGTGGAAATTTTCTGTCTGAAATAAAAATTAAATCGATTAAGTTATTACATCTGGTTGGTTTCCTAACCACCTGTTCAAAACCATAAGCTGTAGTTAGAGACATCATTTTTTATTGTTGTACTGCTACCATTATTTAACCAGTTTATATTAAAATCTCCCAAACAAACAATTTTATCAAATTTCATGACAATATATTTTCAATTTTATCAAAAAAGTCTACACCACTGCCGCCCCTTAGCATATAAATCACACCTACCGCAAGTCCAAGCCCAAATGAAAATCACAGTTGTTCAATGGATTTTGCGGAGCTAAAAAATTCTCTAGTGATAAGAGCAAATGGCACATTTTCCTTGACATAAAATGCTACTCGACCTCCTCTACCTTCCTTACGATCCTTTCTTATTAATTTATAGCCAGTTATTTTATAAACATCTGAACTGCAATTAAGTTTCAGCCAAGTTTCAGTGACGGCTAAAATATCTTAATCATTTGTTAACAGATGATTGAAAATTCGTGGAAATTTGTATTAAAGGATTGAATATTAATATGCCCTATTTTCATAACAATAAAACAAATCGTAAACTATAACAAACAGTAATATATTAAGTGCATAGTGACTTGCCGATAATGCTAGTCAGATTGGACGACCAGATGGTTTGCGATGAAAATGTGTCCCAACAGCGAAGCTGGAGGGTGTATTTTCAACAGTAATGTGTTAAGTGCATAGTGACTTGCCGATAATGCTGGTCAGATCCACATACCACCAAAACCCTGTTGAGACTGAACAGAACTCGAATCAAGCAAGTAGTCAGTCTACTAACAGGCACTGGAGCATTCAGAGAATTTATGCACAGGATCAATATCTATAGAGATGAACCTGTTTGCAGACTATGCCAAGAGGATGATGAAACAGCCTATCATATCCTCTTTGAATGCCCAGCATTAGAGCGTAAAAGACACCAACTCGATTGAATCCTTAACTCTATTGACAACCGCAAGCTAGTAGGGGACATTGCAAGTCTAGTAAAAGATACGGATGTCGGTTTGCTAACTTGAAAACTCCCGACAGTACAAAAAGCCCAAAGGGCTGACGTGCGCATGCCAGCAAAAGGCAGTAGTGAAATCTAATCTAATCTAATCTAATCTAAACATTCATAGTCCCAAATTCATTAATTTTTTTTATATATAGAAATACACAATAAAAAAGAACACCAAATATAAAATCTGTTAACGAAAAATGATAATGAACCTATTCTCAACTATTGATCCAGCAACAAGAACTAATTTCTTATTAAATTAATCAAGAACTCCTTTAGACCAAATTTTTCTCCCAAGTATATTCTAATTAATTCCATCTGGAATTAACTTTATATGAGTAAAGATTACATCAACATTACACAAGAAACTTAAAACCCTGCTTAAAGTTAAAGTAAAGGGACGAACACTTATTTTTATTTTATTTTATTCAATAATATCTTATCTTTATTTCCATGTATTTATATATACAGTGTGTCCAAGATAAGGAGGGCCAGTATGGGGATCTTGGTAATTGTAAGAGATACAAATTTTCTTAAATGCGAAGAAAGTTGCTCAATTAAAGGACTAACAAAATGACGTCTAGAAATCCTTGATATGATGTTTCTTTTTTGAATTATCTAAAAACAAACGATTTTTAAAATTTTCTATTTTATTTTTTTCTGGCGTTAATATTAAAGCTAGAACGAAACTGATTAAACTTCTTGATAGTAAGCTTTAATGGACTTAATGATTGCGTTATCAATTTTTTTATCCGACGTTTCGTCTTCGAGTAACCATCATCAACTTGATTTTTTTAAATACGGTCCTGATTTTTGATGCTTAGTTTTTGAAGCACTTTTTATTCTGAATTCAACAATGTGCCACATATTATGGTTTAATTACGTTTAGAGCTTTTTTGATCATCATCAGAAAATTTTTAAGATACGGACCTGCGTTTCTTATAATTTTGTAAAAATAAGTTCATACAGTAAGTTAGGCGTTTTTAGGTACCTTTAAAACATTGAAATGGATATCATAATGTCATAATTCTGATACATTAATTTAATAACCAACCTATAACTATTAACAATAAACAACAAATAAATCGACAAAAATAGACAGAAAGCATAACAAAACGAGCATTGAAACAATGTAATAGGTATTCAAAGTTTTGAAACAAAAGAATGAACTTAGAAGATTGGTTGGTGAAGCCTTTCAAAGTATAAGGCCAGTATTGTTGAATAATATTTTAGATTCTACAGTTAGAAGATGTTATTTATGCTCAGAGATGGCAACCTTTTTGAATACCTTCTGTAAATTTAATGCCTATTACATTGTGTCGCTGTTCGTTTTGTTATTCTTTCTGTCTGTCTTTTGTTCATTTATTTTTTGTTTATTGTTAATAGTTATTGATTGCTTATTAAATTAATGTACCGGAATTATGACATTATGATGTGCATTTCAATATTTTAACGGTATCTAAAAACGCCTAACTTACTGTATGAACTTAGTTTTACAAAATTATGCGAAATGCAGGTCCGTATGTTAAAAATTTTCTGATGATGATCAAATAAAGCTCGAAACGTAATTAAACCATAGTATGTGGTACATTCTTGAATTCAGAATAAAAAGTGCTTCAAAAACTTGGCATCAAAAATCAGGACCGTATTTAAAAAAATTACGTTGATAATGGTTACTCGCAAACGAAACGTCGGATAAAAAAATTGATAACGTAATCATTAACTCAACTAAAACTCACTCTAAATAAATGTAATCAGTTTCGTTCTAACTGTTATATTAACGCCAGAAAAAAATAAAATAGAAAATCAAGAAATTCGGTTTTTTTTATTCAAGGATTTCTAGGCGTCATTTTGTTAGTCCTTTAATTGCGCAACTTTCCTTCCATTTAACCAAATTTGTATCCCTTACAATTACCGAGATCCCCATACTGGCCCTCCTTATCTTGGACACACTGTATATATTGTTATGATACAAGCTTAAATGTGCATTGGAATTAAATTTGTTAAGATTGAGAAATTACATTGAGTTGGAAATGGTTTGGATTTATTCGGGAATAAGGCAGATATTGGTTTGGAACATAGCTATTTGAAAAGAACAGGTGAATTTGAAAATAATATAAAATTAATAAAATACAGTTTGAAAATGGATGACAAATGCTAATTTCGAAATAATAGAAAATGTTAGTAGGTTTAAATCAAATAGATAAGACTAGAAGGCATAAATAGGGAAAATGAGGTAGTTAAGAAATTTGTTTCGATTATTACAAAATTACAAACTGAAAAATGTAGAAAACGAATTTTTGGTCTAATGAAAAATATGAACTATAACCCTGTTTTATTAATGTAATGTTTGACTAAGATAAATAGGGTAAAAAGACAAAATCTACGAGGTGAAAAAAAAGATAATTTAAAATAGATAACCAGAAGAAGAGGCGAATTTAATTAATAAAGATTATTGGTATATGGTAGACAAGACTAATGGATAGAAGAATTGTTATATACAAGTGAATTATTAAGGAAACATACTGGGTCAGTTTTATTTTGGAGATTACATTTGACATGTAACATAAATCAAATGGGATTACCTCACGCTATTTGTTGTTGAGTGCAGATTCCAAAAGGGTGTCTTCGAAGAGAGGAGGTGAATTCCAGGAGGTAGTTTACAGTAGCAGATGGATGTCCAGGTTTGCTCTTGCTGGTAGCTGTCAAGAATTTGGAGTTTGCTGATATTGGACGATTGAGGCGTGGTCTGTCTGTGAGCAGTGCATTGCAGCAAGGTGCTTAAAAAGTGTCGAGTTCCAGATCAAAAATAGGTTGCTGTCTTGAACGTTGTGTGAGGAAAAATACAAGGTGGGCGGTTTCTTATCAAATCCTAACTAGAAACTAAATTAAGACAATAAGAAGGTGAATTTAATCAAGAAATAAATACTTACTGTGTTTTTTAATATTATTGTGTACCATTCAAAAGATTGGGCATTTATCATTAGAATTTTAAATCTGTTTTGACATTTGGTTGACATAAATTGTGACTTATGATGCAAATGCAATTTGAAATATTAAAATATCAATCTTTCAGAAACAAGTAACTAGATAAAAGAATCCACCCCTGTTGAGTTTTCAGGAGCTCTTTCAAAAATTAATTATTGACATATAATACAAAATAGGGTAACTTGTAATTTAAAAACTGTTCAATGTTAATACTTGAAGGTTCAATTCTTAGTTAAGACGCTGTAATGAGGATTCAGTGCAAAAATTATAGCAAGATATTTAGTTCCAACATTATCACTAGCACTTCAATTAAGGGTAAGATTCATAATTTATGTATGAATTAATAATACTATGCACATTGCGCATAGTTGCTGATTTAGTTCCACAAGGGCCTCCTCTCGTACTTATACCTTTCATGGTATGTACTGAAACCGTTACAAATATAATTCGACTAGTAACATTAGATATTCGATTAACTGCAATAATAATTGCAGGGCACCAACTTTTAACTCTTCTTTTAAACAATGGAGCAAAGCTATCACCAATAATAATTAATTTATTATTTATTACACAACTACTACTATTAATCCTAGAAGCTGATGTAGCAGTAATTCAATCCTATGTATTTTAAATTTTAAGAATACTATATTCTAGGAAAGTAAACTGATGCGTTCACAAAAATCAACCATTCCATTTAGTACACATAAGACCATGACCCACTCTAGGAGTATTCATAGCATTAACAATAATAATAGGATTAATTAAATAACTTTACATACATATTTGGGGTTAAGTGGTAGAACAGACTGCTATTAATTTAGCATGTCTGAACTTCGCCCCTTTGAACCTTGTTACCCAGTTACGATGTAAATTATGTTGCTATATTTTCTTTGGTTGGTTCAATAAACGGCATTATTATTATTATTATTATATGATACATTCCCATTTTTGTTAAAATAAGAAGTGAATGGTCATTCTTATTTAAGAATTTTAATTTAAACCAAAATAGAGGTATATTACTGTTAATGATATCAATAGAATAATTTCTTCAATTAAAGAAATATTAGGTATAAGAAAAAGCTTCTAACTTTAATCTTTAGCGGTGAAACTCCATTAATATTCCTAATACATTTACATAGTTTAAAGTAAAAAAAATATCCTTAATATCTTCAATATCATACTCTATAAATAAGCTATTGCAGTATAAAAATTAAATAAATATACAACCCATACAACAAGCAAAGATATATAATTTCTTAAGTTATTATTAAGCAAAATATGAAAAAATTAAAAACTAGTCTTCATATTGAAATAAATATTGTGCCTTCCAAGATATTCTTATCAACTGTGATAAAACCTCATATAATATACTCCACCAACTAAAACCGGATAATAATGAACACCAAAAGTAGAAAAATAAGGAAGATTTCACATAGAACAAAAACCTTGAAGTTATAAACTTTATAGCCTTAATATTATAATTTAATATAAATTTGGAAAATGTATAACCACAAATAAAATAAGGAGTAGGAAACATAACTCAAATCAATATTCTCCCCCCAAATAGTACTAAAAAAAACCTCATTAGTTTACTTTCCTAGTATATAGTATCCTTAAAATTGAAAATACATAGGATTGAATTACTGCTACAGCAGATTCTAGGATTAATATAATTAACCCATTATCACTAAGATCATGCAAGAGAGAATAATTAAAATCACCAAATATAGTATATTAAGTATGGAGAACGGCAAGGGATTTTTACCGTTGGAGGAGGTGTGAAGCGACGACTCCAATTATTGTCTGAGAACGGTTCCCTTTAACGCTCGACGTGCTTATAAAATTTTTTGTATGACCGAAATAATTATACAAAAAAATATAAATTATTTACTGAGAAATTAAAACGAGCGAAATACATCGAAATGATCGAAGTGATATGGCACACATCACTAGGTAACCAATTTGTTATTTGCCCAAAAAAATTTTATGTAAGACTAATTTTGAGTGTTTTTTAAAAAACGCTGTCGGTAAGTATTTTTTCTGTTCAGTTTTTAGATAGATAAGTAATTTTTCTGTCGTCGTAGTTATAGCAACTGGTAAATTTCACTTTCTGTCATGGAAACACCCATGGTAAATGGTCAGAAATGACCGATCGTGCAAAAAAAGTATAATTACTTAGACGAGCAGAATAAGAAAAACCCGTAGAAAAATAAAAAGTAAAATAAATAAATAAATTTAAATATCTTAATGACAAAACTTCTAAAATAACATCCTTTGAATAAAACCCTGATAAAAAGGCAGTCTACGAAGAGAAAAACTAGAAATATTAAAAAACAATAAGTTAATGGTTTTGATTAGTAATTCCTGAGTATCAAGAAATTTGAAATGTTTTCGCTAACCTATTTTTCTTTACTTCAGAAATGTAAACATTTTAATCATAATTGTAAATGTAACTTATGAAGCCATCAAAAACGGCCATAAAAAATGTCTTACTTATGACATGTTCTTTATTTGAAATGTTAATGGAGATAATTATATCAATTCAATAAGAGATAAGGCTGATTTTTATATAGTATAAATAAAAATCATATTGTCGTAATAATAGATTTAATGAAAATTTAAATTACGTTTCGCTAAATGTATTAGCTTCTTCAGTATTTGATTTATAATATAAAGAAATTGAAGTTTGCCATGCTTTACAATTAAATTGTTTATTTTGCAAAAGTTTTGAAAAAGGTCCTCTTGATCCGGTCCATATTTAGCGTTAATAAATTTAAGGAATCCATTTGCAAGTAGCTGGTCATCCATTTTGAAAAACGGCTTGGGAAGGCAGATTAACAGCTGTAGTAGATAAAGGTGTGGCGTGCTTGTGATGGATTAATCCTTGTTATGCGGGTAGTTGTTTATGTAAGGCATGGATTGTAGAATGCTGATCTCCAGAGCAGATTCGATTCAGTTTAAAGATATTTAGTAAATTGATAAAAGTTTGAAAAATTTGAAATGTTAATGGAGATAATTATATCAATTCAATAAGAGATAAGCCTGATTTTTATATAGTATAAATAAAAATCATATTGTCGTAATAATAGATTTAATGAAAATTTAAATTACGTTTCGCTAAATGTATTAGCTTCTTCAGTATTTGATTTATAATATAAAGAAATTGAAGTTTGCCATGCTTTACAATTAAATTGTTTATTTTGCAAAAGTTTCGAAAAAGGTCCTCTTGATCCGGTCCATATTTAGCGTTAATAAATTTAAGGAATCCATTTGCAAGTAGCTGGTCATCCATTTTGAAAAACGGCTTGGGAAGGCAGCTACTACAGCTGTTAATCTGCCTTCCCAAGCCGTTTTTCAAAATGGATGACCAGCTACTTGCAAATGGATTCCTTAAATTTATTAACGCTAAATATGGACCGGATCAAGAGGACCTTTTTCGAAACTTTTGCAAAATAAACAATTTAATTGTAAAGCATGGCAAACTTCAATTTCTTTATATTATAAATCAAATACTGAAGAAGCTAATACATTTAGCGAAACGTAATTTAAATTTTCATTAAATCTATTATTACGACAATATGATTTTTATTTATACTATATAAAAATCAGGCTTATCTCTTATTGAATTGATATAATTATCTCCATTAACATTTCAAATTTTTCAAACTTTTATCAATTTACTAAATATCTTTAAAATGTTCTTTATTTAAAAATAAACAAAATTTTACAGTAATCGCTTTGGCTTATAACTCCTAAATCATATATTATAAGGGAAGTATTGCCCATGATAACCTATTTAGCAGGTTATTGCTGTTGCATATTACTGTGAAAAGGATTAAATGCTAGCGTTGCAAACGCAAATTAATTTATAAAGTAGTGGTAGAAGGCAATTACAGTTTAATCAAGAATTTAAACCGTGGGGGCTTTCTATATGTACATAATTCGGTAGTCCAGTTAGTTTTGTTCCATTATTTTATATTCAATAAATTACTTGATTGTTTTGAAGAACAAATTTTAAGTTTCCATAACCAGCGAAAGTTTATGTTGCAGCTGGTTCTAAAATTTCCTGCCGAAAATGGTTATTTAGTTAATTTTCGTGAGTGCCATTGTCTTGGCGATTAAAAGCTAGCGAATATTATAATTAATTCTACAACCAACACTTTGGTTAAAATGTATTATGGTAAAATGTATAATAAATAACCGATTAAGCAAAAGAAATAGGAGTAAAAAATTAAATACGTTAATAAATAAATAAGCCATATTCCAGTTTCATATTTATTAGGTAGATTAAAATATGATTTATTAAATTTTAGAATTTGCCTATACTAGAGTTTAGAATTCAAAGTTATATTTTCTGCTTCGAAACTTCGTTTTCCAAAACAAACAAATCGAATGGGGCACGACTACGGACTCGGTTCACTACTGGTGGCACCGTTTTCACATAAAGTTATTTATGAAGTTATAAACGCATTCAAACACTCTGCGCCTATGCAATTCGACCGACGTTCGGCATTCTGTGCTGACGTCAGGCCGGAGATCTTTGTATTTAATACGGTACTGGACGGACATACAGAGAGAATGGGAGAAAATCGATGGCCGAAGTGGATTTTGAACTGCCGCCCACCAAGAAAAACAGGCAAACCTTGAACGAAGTCGAAGACGCATGTAGCCAAGGGTATGGATGACAGATACCTGAAGGAGAAAGATTAGAATGATCGACAGCTGCGGAAGCTAAGAACGGCTGATCTATAATGAAAAACAGTTAGATAAGTAGTAAGCAAGAAACAGAATGGGCTAATAATAATCTGTCTTGACCGCAGATTGAATTTTTAAAATTTTTATTGAAGTGCCTTACAAGCTAAGAGTAAATTAAAATGTCTGCAGAAAATAAACAATGCAAACGGAATTTGCAATAAAAACTAAGATGGTGTGTTTTCGTAATAAAATTTTTAACGGGTGGTAATAAAAATCTGTAAGTGATTAGTTATTCCCTAAGGAGCTGTTCATTTAACTTTTTTGTTGTCGATGCTCTAATTTTGTATGCATCAATGAATCACTAGTGGAATATTAACGATTCCGAATGAATACTAAATAGACACTTTCTCAGAGCACTTCAAATCTAGTTTTAAGTTGAAGATCTGGTGTGATAAACGCACAACTTCCTTTTACAGTGAACTTATTAGTCAAAAACTTGGTTTTAGCTTATCTACTACATTATATACAAAATCTGTAAAAGGCTTTACCCAGAACTTTCCTCGTCGACATTGTGAAAAATCAAATTAAATTAGGAGTAAAAATATCTTCACGTTTCTAATAAATTAAATATAATTTCAGATATAAAAAATGTATCCCGCTGGGGTTTGAACCCGCCGCATCTGCAGACCGATCGTAACCGCACCCCTACATAGAAATCGTATCTGCACCGATAAAGCCAACTACGCTACCGAGCCTCTTTCAAATAAGTTCGGCGCGCGCCTCTCTTGAACAGAACGGTGTTATTGTTGAAACGCTTTTACTTTTTTTGTGACATTATCTTGTATCCGTTGAGTCTTATTTTCGGAAAATGCAAAGCCTGACCTATGTGAAAGTTATTTCTTCCTTCTATTTAAAAATTAACCCAAAAATTTAACAAAAATGATTTTTTTATGGTGCTCGCCCTGTATACAGTGTGGTCCATTAAGTGTGCAACAAATGGGAAATTTTTTTATTAGTTGTACAATCGAAATTTAAATACCGCCAAAAGTTAGTGCATGTTCGATAACCATATTAGATGCCCTTAGAATGGCTTCAAGTCAAACAATATACAGGGCAGGACAAAAAATATGAAAGTCGTTCACGAACAAAGTTACCTTATTTAAAAAAATATAGCAAAATGTTATTGAGAAAAGTTGTTTAGAATCAAAAGTTACGCTCACGGCCTCCTATTCGAATTTTGATTCTTTTTTGGAAAATTTTGTATTACCCCCGTATGATACATATTTTTATTTGTATGTATATATTTTATTTGAAAAAATGCTCAAATAAAAATAAAAATCGACGGGTTTCAGCGTTTTTCTCAAAAGTTAGTCCATGAATTTTTAACGAATTTATCCACTACTTTACGAAAGCACTGTACAATCAACAGAAGATTTAGTTCTACTAACTATAGTGGAAATCGCAGAACAGCCACAGTTGACTTTATAAGTTTAGTTTTAAAATATGTTATTGAATGCACCTGGAGCGCTCAGGTTGCGATATAGGTATAACACAAACAATGATAAATTAATATACTGTTAAACATACAGAAATTTCAAAATAAAATCATATAATATCACAATTCCCACAATTACCACTTTGAGTTCTAAATAATTTCTTTAAAGACCAAAAGAAAAGAAAATGAAGTGTATAAGACATTAATGTATTTAATCATTAAACCTAAATTTTGAAAGGCAATGTGTTGAAGTTTTCCTGGAAAGTGGCATTCTTGCATGAAATTTTAGTAAAGAACTTAAATTTTTATTTTTAAACATTAATTAGCTTGTGGTATTTTTACAAACACATAGTATTGCAATAAAACAAATTAGTTTTTTAGGATGCAAGGGTTAAAGGGTCATTTTAGTTTTTAAGTCGAGAAGTTACATAACAGTAAGAGGTCAAATGTAACTACTCCCGAATTTAGTAGTGAAAACTACCTATTAAAGTATTGAAAAATTCGATGTGATCTTAATCTTCATACCAGTAATATACCTTGGATAATTTACATAAAATATAAAAAGTAGATATATTTCAAAAATATTTTATTTACTTATGGATAGACATAAAGTTGGTTTCGTCCCAAAAAATTTATCATAACTAATAACAGTTAAAAAAATAGATATACAAAGCTTTATCTACAGTAGCCAGCGACCCATCCAGGCTCCTTGTGACAGTATCCAGAGCAACAGTTCCCTTGTCTTCCGTCAGGTTGGCAACCATTGCCGTTTGCAATGCAAGCGATGGCTGTCTGCTGAAAGACAACAAGGGCGAAGACGACAAGTCAGAAGATATTGAAGGACTTCATGTTAGACTTGGAATCAAGTAATGCTGGAAAATTTGATATAACTTGAAAGCCGCCTATCAGTTTGAAATTTAAAAAAATACAACATTAATAATTTTAAGTAAATTTCTTAATTAATAATTTAAGGATTTATAGTCTATTTATAATTTAAACTGCAAACAACAAACATACCTGTTCCTGAAGTGAACTGAACAATATCAGCTAGAATGACTGATTTTCAGTAAAACGCGTCTCTTGTTTATATACTTGCAAATTAGGGCTTCCCAGACATGATTAAAACATTTGCAGCACGCAATGGGGTTGCCAGTTTGTAATTTTAATTGCGGAATTTCCATAATAGCTGATATAGGTTTCGCTTGCTGTGATTGTGAACCTGTACATCTGATTAAACTTCCTCTCCACAAAAAAATTACATATGACCTATATTTTTAGAAAATAATGTACATTTTCACAACTATAATTATTTTTAACTTTTATAGTGTAAACTGTGTTAAATTTTATTTTTTAAAACTCCATGTGCAGGGTGGGCCAATTTCGATGTTTTCGTAAGGAATCTCGATAACTATAAGAGATATAAAAAATTGACCTTCCACCCTCGATCTCAATTTCCGAGAAAAGCTTAATGGTGCACTTCAAAATTGGCTATCGTCTTTTGTTTACGAGTTTTAAACAAAATTTCGATTGTTCGAATTTTCGCTGTGGCTATATCTCGTTTATTTGTAAAAAATAGAGAAAAGCAATTTCTACGTTCTTGAGGCACTTTTTTTATGAGAATACAGTGTCGTAGTTGGTTTTTCAGATACACTTATTTCAAAAGCAGTTTTCACTGGTTTCTAAATGTTTCTCTTACCAACCTGTGTATTAAGGAATAGTATATTATTATACGAGTTTCGTAAGAGGGCACATTGTAGCACGCGTGGGTTTGGGGCACGACGAGCTCAGCGAGGAGTGCTCCAATGGCACAAGTGCTACAATGCCTCTTATTAAACGAGTATAATATACTATTTTATCTACTTTGAGTTGCTGATTTTATAGAAATTCTAAATTTCGGATAGTAAAAATATTGCATTACAATCTAGGGATTTTTGGGCGTAACGATGGCGACATTGTCAAGTGACATTTCACAGTCGCCATCTATTGGAAAAAGTATCAATTTCGTTGCTCTGAAATTTGAGTTAGTTTAAATTTGATGCAAGCTTGGTTATTGGGCTGTCCAAATAGTGCCTTACCGTGAACAATAATTGTGTTTACATAATTCGTTAAGTAGTATCTTCAATTTAAGTTATATTTTGATTAGAATAAATTTAATAAATACAGTTCAGAGATTGTGGTTATGTGTTCGACATCTGACGTTTGTCGTGTTATGGGCATGTGAAAGCAACTGTCAGCAATCTTATAAAACAAATAGTTACCAAAAACAGTGTTATAATGGACTCCATGGTAGCACTGTTTTCGGTATTATAATAACCATATTGTGACATCAAAGTAGATAATAGTATATTATACATCAAGGTAGCGAAGCGCAGTATTATAACCTGAGCGCATATTAGATACTGAGCGCGCAGCGCGAAGTATCTAAAGCGCGAAGGTTATAAGAGGATTCGCTACCGTGGTGTATATACTATTTTTTGCACTACCAAACGGCTTAATACCTAAATTCCCAACAAATTTTGAAAATATTTTAACTGTCAACCTGACAATACAGCTCTTTAAAACGTCAAAATTAAAATAGTCATATTTGGTAACTTAGCAATTTATTAGTTACCACGGTGAAAATTGTTTATTTTACTTTCTCTCCCTTGGTGGAGAAAATCAACTTCACGACCTAAAAATAGGCCAATAACGGTGCGCTCTGAGACCTGTAGTGCAAAATAGTATATTGTATGTTAAGAGCTGAAAGTGCATTATTGCCGCTTGCGCATGAATATTGCTGGTTGAGACGAAGTCGAAACCAGCAATCATGCAAAAGCGGCAAGCGCACTTTTAGCTCGAAACATACATACTATTTTTTCGACGACTGAGAATATTATTAAAGGAAAATATCAAATTTCGTTTTTAAGCAAAAATTAATTGACAATCAAGTTAACATTACTTGCGCAGTCTATATGACATGTGACGCGATTATTTCCACAAATGACGGGCGTTGTCAAGGAAACATTCGGACGTGGCTACCTATTTTGTTCACGCGGAAACCCAAAACGCTCGGCGAGCGGCAAAAAGATGAAAACGCACGCTCAGCGGCAAATGTCAACTTTCTGTTGTCAAATGACAGTGAGAAAAATCCACTTTCGATGTCAGTCGTCGAAAAAATATATTGTCGAACTTTAGTTTCGTTCACATAGAAACCAGAAAATTACGTTAATCGAAATTAGTGGTAAAAATCACATTTTTGTGTCCAAAGTAAGACAACAAGTATCTCCAACAATAGTATATTGTATGTTAAGAGCTGAAAGTGCATTCTTGCCGCTTGCGCATGAATATTGCTGGTTGAGACGAAGTCGAAACCAGCAATCATGCAAAAGCGGCAAGCGCACTTTTAGCTCGATACCCTATTAAGGCAACAAAACTTAATTGCATTTTAAATGTGTTTGAATTAAATTTTAATTCTAAAGTTCATTCAACATTCAAAATCAACTTGAAATCTGTTTTCATCACGCTGAAATATATCTTCATATGTGTGCAATTTGTTGTCATGACGTTCGTGAGTTCAATTTCTTAAATTTTAAAACTATTTTCGTTTGTATCAAGTTTATATTGGCTAGTTAAAACTTTAATTGAAAAGTGTGGAATAAAGTTGTGGGTATAGCTCAACTTCAATTTCATTTGTGGCCTTGAGAAATAGGTGACAACTATCTATAAATATCTAATTTTAAATCATTTAATTTTTTTACATAAATTAAATTTTATTCAAATTTGCAGGCTCACAATCACAGGAAGTATGGAAATTCCGAATTTAAACTTGCTAACTGGCGACCTCATTGCGTGTTGCAAATGTTTTGGTCGTGTATGGGAAGCCCTAATTTGTAAGTATGTAAGCAATGACGGGTTTTACTAAACTAAATAAGTACAGTGCCGTTCATTTTAAATAAAGTACCACAAAAAAAGTTAATATATTTTGTGTTTTCACCATTTGTATGAACAAATTACAGACAAAATTCAACTAACATTATGTTGCTATAGATACATAGCAATTTAAGCTATACAAATTTGCACTGTAAGTAACCTTACTAGGGTGTGTTGTGTAGATCGTAACTACTCGCACGTTTAAATCGAGGTAGAAAAAATACACCTTATGCTAGAACGATTTAGGAGACAATATAAGATTATGCCAAATGTGTGCAATAAATAAATTGGCCCCGGCTTATCTGGTGAAAATATTAAAGCCAGGTTAGTTACCATAATTAACTACCTCCATTTACTGTCCGAACCAGTAAAATTGAGGAAACCGGAAGATTAATAGCGAATGGCGCAATCTTGCGATACCTGAAAAAACGCGCAGCTTGGAGTCTCTATTCTCTCATCAGCTGAATTCGAGAATTGCAGCAAGCGCGGTAAAGAATAAATAGCTTTCGCTCAGTGCATTTGTTCGTGGAATTTAAATACTTTTCGCACTATCGAAGTTTGACTTTAAGTCGACAGTTGAACATTAACGCACTAGTTAAGGTGCTTTCATGCATGTAGCGTACATTGTTTTTATATGAATATTGTGTATTCTTACATGTATTTTTATGTAATAACGCAGTAGAAACAGCTTTCGCTCGTAGATAATTAAAGTGTTGTTGACAGCTTCACTGTATGTTTGGACGTCGTACATTCTTGGTGTTTAATGTACATGTACTTTCTTGTATTTGTGTTTTTTTACAGATTATATATCTTTATGTGTAAACTGTTGGGTTTTAATTGCTGGGAGTGTTTGCATGCATAATTTCAGCATTCCAGGTGACAACGAGCAACCCCAAAACAATATTAGCGTTCCATTAACCGCACTGACAATTCTAATGGAGTTTTATATCTCTACAACTGTGTAAGCTAGGGAACCCAAGTCAATATAAATTAATAGTGCAGAGTATAAACTTTACATTTGTTTGTGCTACAGTTGAATTGAAGCCAACTGTGCTGACATTTTGAATGGTTGTAGTTTTCCAGCAAGCAAACATATTCTTTATGTTAACTTTGGGTTTTGGAATGTTTCTCTGTGAATTGTATCAGTTGAACCCGGCAAACAGCCGGTAGCGTATAACGCAGTTAAAAAGTTGTATAAAATTAGAAAAATGATGCTATTAGATGGAAATGTATGGGTAGAAGACGATTTTATTAGTTACTTTATGGGCCTAAGTATCTAAATATTATAGATAATAAAATTTAGATTTTTGTCATCAGTCAAACTAAAAGAGGCTTATAATGTGTGCAACTTTATTCAAAATGGCTTTCAACGTATGTAAAAGGAGTAAAACAAAATGTATGTGTTACTTAAATTCTAAAATAAGAGCTAATAATTGAATATTTCTAAAATTAACCCATAACTTAACGGATTTAAGTCATTCAACGTCTTACAACGATCCTTTCAAAGCAACCGATTTAGTGATTTTAATACAATGTTACCAAAATCTGTTTAGTTAATTTAGGCAATAAGTTTTTTGCTGTATAATTTACAATCAATTTTAGTGTTAGGAAACTTAACTGTTAGAATGCGGTACCATTTGTTTTGAAATAAATTGTAGTTTTTATATAAGAGTTTCTTGCTCTTTCCATATTTTGCAATTGTAGGATATCATGACGCTTATTTGTGTTTATTTTATTTAGAATCTGTCAGTCAAAAGTAGCAAGGTTAAAATCCAATAATTGTAACAAGCTGGGGCAATCTGTGAGCAACGGGACCACTTGTAGAACTACGATTATACGGACAATCTATGCGGTAACACAGTTGTATTTGGTTATTTTCAAAACGAAAAATGGTACCAACGAGACAACTGGTAGAACTACGATTATACGAACCCGGTGACCAACGCAGAAGATAAACGAGCTGGTGAACAGTTGCCCGGCGAAGGTTTGCAGTTCCGGGTGTGCGAGCAAAGGGTTTTGCTGTATGCCGTGCCTGCAGCGACGATTTTTAAGCAGCCATATTGCATTTGATGAGCAGAAGTGAGAAGCGGATTGTGGAGATGTGCGTGTTAACGAGAGAATAAGCAAGGTAGGATTCCGTTTATGCTTTTAAATTGTATTTGTGGGTTGCTGGCTGTCAATTTTTGCTTTTTGAGTTCAATAACAAGTTGTGTATTTCAGATGTATGAGATACATTTTTTTAGATTAAAATGTTTTGCAGTAGTGCAAGAGTAACTATGCGCTAATTGGTCTTCGTTTCTATAATTTAAACAGAAATCTCAAAAAAGTATATGTTTCGAGCGATATCTAATAATAAATAAATTTTATTGTAGTATTTTAACTCATCATACTTGATTTATCGCTGGTGTCTATGTTTTTTTGGGTCTGACTAGTTGCGTCTAAGACAATGTATCCCATAAACGGTTTTATCTTCAGTTTCTTTTTATACCTTTTTCAATTTGATTTCACATTGCTGAAATTACGCTTCACACAAATGAAAATAGTTTTTAATTTGAAAATTTTAACTTTTCAATCACAAAACTAGATTTCAACGTCATCAAAACGATTTTTTTTTTAAATTTTAAATGCAGTTGTTCAATATCACATTCCTAGTTGTTTTCGCCATTGTTGCTCTGCAACAAGTAGCTACTACAGATAATGTTTTAAACTTTTTATATTATAATTTTCCAACTGTAATTACTAATTATCCACTGTGATACGGGAATCTGGCCTGCATTGTCTGGATTGTTTATTTTAGTATTTAGCCGATTTGTATCTGTAGGTTCTTTTATAAGGTTTAATTATTGTGCTCTAGTGTGGCAAAATGTGCGCATACAACCCTGTTTAGTGCGGGAATCGCTCAATTGTGTGTGTTTAGCAATCAAAATGAATCTAACGGCAACCGCGGGAAAGACGAATTGAGTCGCTGCCGTGCCAAACATTAAGGCATACGTCGCCCTCTGCTAGCACCGAAAAATCGACTACAGCAAACTAAATCAGACCGTTGAGCGTGCAGTTTGAAGCTTCCCGCCGCACCTGTAGAAAATGTCCTTACATCAAGTCCTTTAAGGTTGATGGCATGGGCCAATCAGAGTGCTACGCTTCAGCCTCCGGCCACAAGCGTATGGTAACCTGATACAGGGAAAATTTGTAGTCTTAGCGATAGGTGACCATTTGTTCCAGACTGTGGAAAGACCTCGTTTCCGGGAATTTAAATCGGGTTCCATTTAATGCATGTAGATCTTAGCGTTTGCGTGTAGGCTAATGCATGCTAAACTTAACTACTTCTGCCTTTTACTGCAAATTCATCTTTGCCTGTTTGCGTGAGTAAATTGGCTTTTCGTGTGCATATTGTTTAAAATTGATTGCAGCACCTGAGTTGCAGGTCAGCTTTCTGTTTCGGGCAAATAGTGACACTTCTGAACTACGACTAAAAAAAGTAATCGTAAGGGTTGTGTGTACTGAGCTGAATAGCCAGATGAACAACCAAAGCAACTAGGTAATACTTCGTGTTTCACACCTTTCAACTCTAAACAGCTTTGTCAAACAATTTTTTTTTGTATTTTAAGAAATAAAAATAAGTACTTTATTCTTGAGCCATTTTTTAATTTTCTAATTTCCCCATATACGAAAGGAGATACTTAAATGTTGGCAAATGCATTTTGAGTCTGAGCAGATGCTGAAACGTTTGTCAAAAATAAAATTTTCTGATAAATGCACAATAAAACAGTTGTCTAATGTGTTCAATATTCTAAAACATAATTTTTCTTAGTAATACATAAAGCATCTGTTTTTAGTGGTACTAATTGAATGAATAAAAATCCTTTACAGGCTGCCTATACCTGTACATAGTGTACATATAGGGTGATTTGTAACATACGGAGATTTTTAGACTACAGTAAACATTTTTTATTAACCAATATTGATGAAAAACCAACAGTAAACAAGTTACAGTGGTTTAAAGGTCTTAAAAAAGTTTTCTACTGGTTGAGTACTGCTGAAATTAAATTATTTTCCAGAGATTTCTTTGTTTCTTTAGAAACAATATAACTTCAAACATCGATAAAAAAGACAGAGTGCTCACTCCAATGTCAAATTCTAAAAGCTAATTTCTATTTCAATGTCATTTTAATTTTTTTTATTACTTATTATTCTCTTATAATTAAAATAGAACGAATTTGAATTTTTTATCGTTTGCTAAAAAAAATATTTTTTACAACTTATTTGAAAACTTGGGGTACATAATTTTAATTTTAAATACAAAATATTATGAAAAGAAAACTGAACAATAATTACATAAGTATAAAAATTCACCATAATCACAAACATTGTTCAAAATACTGCCCCTCCTTTTCAACACACAGTAGCGCACGCCGAATCCAATTTCTTGACACTTGCGGAAATTGTTCTCGCAAGTCCTCTGTAGCAACATTGATTCGATGATTCAACTCTTCAATGGTATCAACTTCAGTTGCACGTACACGGTCTTTCAGGTATCCCCATTAGAAGAGGTCCAGTGGGTTGAGATCAGGGCTGCGTGGGGGCCATTGAATAAATCCACCCCGGTCGAATCACCGCTGCGGATAGGTATGATCGAGATAATCTCTAACAGGACGACTAAAATGTGATGGACAGCCATCATGCATAAACCACATGTTATGTCGCACAACCAATGGAACATCTTCTAGGAGTCTTGGTAAAACTTCTTGTAAGAAATGTAAGTAAAATTCGCAATTGAGACGCGTCGGCAATTCGAAAGGCCCTATTAAGGTGTCGTTTACAATTCCAGCCCATACATTTAAACTTAAACATTGCTGAAAGTTACTTTGGCGGATCGCATAAGGATTTTCATCAGCCCATGTGTGAGCATTGTAGAAGTTGAGCTTACTATTCCTGGTAAAACAGCATTCGTCAGTTACCTGTATGTTTGTTGGAAAACTTGCTTCTAATTCCGTACGATTGAGCAGCCACTCACAAAACTGCTGCCGCAACAGATAATCGTTGGGAGTAAGACCTAGTATCTTTTGGAAATAAAAAGGGTACAAACCGTTCATCTTCAATGTGCGCGAAACATTAGCTTCCTGGGCAATTTGTCGTGTACTAGTTGTCGATTCAGCATCTAACCGTTCCAATACTTCTTCTTCAAGATCAACCTCGTGTCGATTTAGCCTTCTACTATCATTACCCTTCTGTGGTTGTAAATTTCGAGTCTCGCTTACCCGTTGAATAACCCGGAGAAATGTATTTTCGGAAATGGTCGGTTTATTTGGAAATTTGTCTAATTACATAGTTACGCCGTACTCGTGCAGCACTCTCATCGGCAGCTCCATAAACTATTATTATGTCCATGTATTGATCGTTAATGTAATTCACCATTTTATCCGATCTAATAACTTAATAACCATTAATAACAAATCTTAAATTTGATGTGCTCAAATTTACTGAAATGTTAATTTGACACTTTCAACGGCAGCTTGCCTATTATTTTTTTAATATTCAGCAGCTCTCAATAGTTGCTACAAAAATTATTGGACATTAAAAGGAAAAATTAAGAAGCCTTAATTTCTATTTCACGTTTATTTTTAACTGGGGTTCAGTTAACTCAAATATCCCCAATTTAAATTTAGAACATAAATTACCCACATAATTTCCGAACAACTACTTTTTATTTAACTAAACTTTAACTCGTAACTTTTTAGTTATTGAGATTTTCTAAAACCTTTATTAACAAAAAATGTTTACTTTGTCCCCTCTATCTACCCAAAAAATATCCTCCGTACGTTATAACTAGAAAGCGGATTTTAGGCTTTTAGCCTTTCGTAGGTTTTTTAGGCACATCAGTTTTAGGTACTATCACGGACAAATGTATTTGCCAGTCTGGTTCTTGCAAATGTTTGCATAGACAACCCGCTCTACTGAAGAGCATATGCGGTTGCCAAACTCAGCGTTTAAAAATTTTAACTGTTTAACGTAGAGGTTGGTAGTACTGTTACAAACCCATAACTGGTATCTCAAATTAGCATACAGATATATAGCGCCAAATTTGAATTCGTGTTGGGCAAACGAATGCTTTTAAGTTTAATAAAAAAATGTATAAAGGAATAACTCAATAGTATGTTTCTGTATTATTGTAAGTTTAATATATATATCAAGCACTGTAACCGCAAGCAGTTATGGCTGCTTAATTAAGCTTTCTAAATCCTTTTTTTTTTATTCTTGGGATGGATTGGTTCCCATATCTCCTTGTTTTCATTATTCTACAGTTTTCTGTTGGTCCTGGCTTTTTCTGCTATTTTTATCCATTCTTTCCTATTCATGCATTTTTCCTTCCAATTCTTAACTCCAAGCTTGACTAAGTCCTCTTCTACATTTTCCAGCCACCTCGTTCTGGGTCTTCCTCTTTTTCTGTTCTCTGTTGGTTTCCAATCTGTTACTGTTCTTATTGCCCTTTTTTGTCAGCTCTCATCACATGACCTAGCCATTTTATCCTCTGCCCTTTAATATAAGTAACAATATCTTCTCCTTTCATTTGGTTCACTAGTTCAAAATTCATCCTTGGTCTGTACTCATTTTGATCATTCCTTATTGGTCCCAGTATTCTTCGTAATATCTTCCTTTCAAAAATTCGCAGATCTTCTTCTTCTTTCTTCGTTAGCGTCCATGTTTCTGTTGCGTACACTACCACTGGCCGAATTAATGTTTTATATATCTGCACCTTTGCATTATTGCTTAAATGTTTAGTGTTTAACAATTTTTTGTTTGCGTAATACGTTTTGTATCCTATTTGTATTTTATGTTTTGTTTTTTCACTACCACTGCTATTTTTATTGTAAATTGTTATACCTAAGTATTTAAATGTTTGGACAGTTTCAAAATTATAGTTTTTAATTTTTAATGGTTCTTTGTGTACATTAACACTGTTGCTATACTTTAAATATTTTGTTTTTTGTTCACTGATTTTTAACCCTATTTTTGATGTTTGTTCTTCTAACCTTTCTAAAGCACCTTCTAGACCTTTTTTGTTCTACTTATGATCGTCACATCATCTGCATAAGCAATAATTTGTACATTTTTGTTATTTATCGTACCGTTTACATCTGCTTTTCTGACTGCGCTTTCCAGGACTAAGTTGAATAATGTTGCCGATAACATACTTATCCCCTTGCCTGACCCCTTCCTCTACCTTGAAACTGCCAGTTGTTTCATTTTCAAGTTTTACTGCTGCCGTTGTGTCCTTTAAAGTCATTTCTACTAAGTTTACTAATTTTTTTGGAACTCCTCTGCGTAACATTTCTTCTATAATGCTCTCCCTTATCACCGTATCGAAGGCTTGCTTAAAGTCAATAAATAAGATATGAAGTGTTATGTTATATTCATTTGCTTTTTCTAATATTTGTTGCATTATGTGGATGGCATCTGTCGTTGATCTTCCAGGTCGAAATCCTTGCTGATAATCTCCAATTATTTTCTCCGAGTATTCTTGTAATCTGTTTTTAATTATTTTCGACAGAACTTTATACGTTACATTCAGTAACATTATTCCTCTATAATTTGCACATTCTTCGATATCTCCTTTCTTATAGATTGTAAAGATAATCCCTTTTCTCCATTCTTCTGGCATGCTTTCCTCTCTCCATATCTTACATATTAGTCCGTGAATTTTTTTATGCAGTATATCACCTCCGTATTTAATGTGTTCTATTATAATATCGTCACATCCTGGTGCTTTATTATTTTTAATCTTCATTATCACTTCTTTTATTTCTTCTAGATCTGGTTCAGGAATTTTTAATTGGTTTATGTTCATATCTTCTGGTACCCTTATGTTTATTTGGTTTTCCTTGCTAAATAATTGTTTGTAGTAGTTTTTCCATATATTTTGAATTTCTTTAGCTTCATATCTTGTTTTTCCTTCTGGGTCTTTAAAACCTTTTGTTTTTATATTAAGGTTTTTCTTTTCTCGTTTTATTTGTTGGTAAAATTGTCTAGTGTTTCTATTTTTGTAATCTATTTGCATTCTTTGTAATTTATCTTCATACCATTTTCTTTTCTTCTGCTTGCAGGTATTTCTTGCTACGGTGTTCTCCTCCTTATATGCTTCTTTATCCTCTTCCTTTTTTGAAATTAACCATTTCCTCCATGTTTTGTTCTTTCTCTCAATGGCTTCCTTACATATTTCATCATACCATTCTTTATTTCTCTCCTTCTTTTCTCTTCCCACACATGTTTCTGCGGTTGTTAGTATGTTCCTTTTTATTTTAGACCATTGGACTTCGATTCCATCTAAATTTTCGCCTTTGATTTGCTGCTGTTGAAATTTTTGTGTTATCCCTTCTGCTAATTTTTTTTGCACTTCTAAGTCTTTTATTTTCTCTGTGTTCCATTTGTTCAACTTTCTGGTCTGGATTTTATCTCTTTCTAAACTTTTTGTTTCTTTAATGCTTGCTATTAGTAAAAAATGGTCTGTATCCTCGTTAGCTCCTCTATATGATCTTACATCTTGTACGTTTTTGAGTCTATCTTTCCTTATAAGTATGTAGTCAATTTGGCTTTTTGATATTTGGTTCGGGTGGTTCCAGGTTATTTTATGCCTTTCTGGGTGTGGAAATTTTGTACTAACAACATAAAGGTTCATTGCTGCTGCTAAGTTACATATTCTGTTTCCATTGTCATTGGATTCGTTATGTATTGTATTTTTTCCTGCTACTAATGTTATATGGTCCTCTTTTCCTATCTGGGCGTTTATGTCCCCCATTATTATCAACGAATCATGTTTTGGTATTTTTTCACACTCGTTTTGTAGATCTTCATAGAATTTCTCTTTATCGTCATTCTCCGCTGTTTCTGTTGGTGCGTATACACAGAGGTAAGTAGTATTAGCTAATTTTCCCTTCATTCTAAGCTTTGATATTCTGTCATTTATCGCCTCAAATTTCATTATATTACTTTTTTGCTTTTGAGTTACAATGAAGCCTGTGCCATTTCTCCCTTGTTTCTTTCCCCCACTCCAGTAGATGGTGTAGTTCTTTTTGTTGATTTCGCCTTTATCAGCCCACCTTAGTTCTTGTAATGCGATAATATCAATCCTATACTTTTCCATTATTTCTATAATCTCGATCGTTTTTCCAGCCTGCAGTAATGTCCTAATGTTCCAAGTTGCTATTCTTTTGTTACTTTTTTTTTATTTTTATTGCTATTTATTTTTGATTTCTCTATTTCCAATTCATTCACCTTAATCGTGTCCATTTTCGCTCCAGTCGTCATCATTATTCTTCTTCTATCTACGGTTTCTACTTTTTTGGAGTTGTGCTCTTCTTAGTTATTTTGAGCATCCTTCCTCGTAGCTCCTCACTGCCATCGTTTTCTGGTGATCTCTGACTCAAGGTTCTTCCTTTTTTCATCTTTCCCTCAGATTTATGTGTATCATCTTCACTTCCTTGTTTCTCGAGTTGCTTTAGATTGTCTAGTGAAAATTTTTGGCCGTTAATTATCAAGTTGTTATATTTTAATATGGCGTGGTGGCCTTCTTTTCTGTATTGTTTCATAAATACGATTAATTCTTTTCGTTGTTCGATTATTTCCTTTGAAAAGTCTTCCTCGAAGTATATTTTGGTTCCTCTTAGCTTTTTTGTCGAATTAAAGATCTCGATCTTTTTGTTCCAGCTTCTCACTTCAATCATTATTGGTCTTGTTCTTTCTTCATACTCCTTCCCTAATCTTCTGATCTGTGTTAGCTCTTCCTCAGTGTTTATGGATACGTCCATATCTCTCAGAATTACTCGTATTTTTTTTTTATTTCCATGTCGCTCTCTCCTTTTTGCTCCTCCACTCCGTGTATAACTATTTTATTCTTTCTAATTTCTCGATTTAATTTTTCAATCCTTTTTTCTTGCACTATTAATCCTTGTTTCAGTAATTTGTTCTCGTTTAATAATTTTGCATTAACGTCTTTTAGTTTATTAATCTCTTCTTGGTATTTATCTATCTTTTTTTCCATTCTATCATTTCTATCTTCTATTGTATCTAGTTTACTATTTATGTCTTGTAGGAGTTTCATCATATTTTGAGATTCCGCACTTTCGCCAGCCATCTCAGGTGTATATATTCATAGCTCAATGTGAAGTAAACGTTAGAATATCTTTATGATTTTTAAGCGCGTTTTAAATAAAGTTTTAAGTTACTTTAAAAATTTTCAATACGGTCCTGCACTCTGTTTATACTTTTAAAATGTGTTCACTGTTTATCTGTCTTTGCACTTTATAGGAACTTGACCTTAATGTCACTCACTTATCAGTTAGCCTGTTCTTTAATAGCCTTTTATCTGCTTAGTTCTAATCCTACCTTCTTTCTGCTTGTTGTTATAACACTCTCCTTACTTCATTTGCCTACTCCCTTTGATATTTTAATTAAATGTCCACTATTTCACATGGATTTTCACTTAAATTTGGGAGACACTTTTTCACTTCACTTCGAATTGCCAGCCAGGGCCAAACTTCTGTAAGTTTAATAGAAATAATAATTTCAATTGGCCAACCACCGAACATTATATTAGCATATAAGAAAATGTATTTTTGTTGTAGTAATGATTCGTTTTCTTTGCAGTGTTTTAAATATTTTGGCCTGATTTATTTTTTTAAATATTTTTTCTACAGCCGTGATTTTAAACTGTTTCCAAGGGTCATATGCGGCGTGCTTTATGCTATAAAACACGCCATTCCATTTAAAGCACGGAGTACTTTAAGAGTTTATAAAACCTTATTTTTGAAGATTAAAAGTACAGTTATTACATCGGACCGATTTGTATGCGGAGCCCCTAGTGCCCGATTGGAGAGGGGCGGAGCCCGATGGCCCCCTTGCAGAGGGGCGGAGCCCCGAGGGCACCCTTGGAGAGTGGTGGAGCTCCAAGAACCCCCTTGGAGAGGGGCCGAGCCCTGAGGCCCCCCTTGGAGAGGGGCCGAGTTCCGAGGGCCCTCTTGGAGAGGGGCGGAGCCCGATGGCCCCTTGGAGAGGGGCGGAGCCCCGAGGGCACCCTTGGAGAAGGGTGGAGCTCCAAGAGCCCCTTTGGAGAGGGGCCGAGCCCTGAGGGCCCCCTTGGAGAGGGGCCGAGCCCCGAGGGCCCCCTTGGAGAGGAGCGGAGTCCCGAGGGCCCCCTTGGAGAGGGGTGGAGCCCCGAGAACCGCTTTGGAGAGGGGCGAAGCCCCGAAGGCATTTAAGCAAACAAACTCCTCGGCTGCAGAAAAAATATTGAAGCCAACTCGTGTTTTACAGTTTAAAAATCTCGGTCGATCATAAAATTCTCGCTTCGCTCGAATTTTAACATGATCGACCTCGATTTTTAAACCCTCTGTAAAACACTAGTTGCCTTAATAGCTATTAATCTCTACCTCTACCCATAGATGACAATTATTTAAAATTAATATTACCCTGAAAGTAAATTACGTCACATATTATGACATTGATAATCTCTGAAACTTCTTTGTGGCGTGAATTCATAATTCATTTTCTTATATGGGTATTTCGCCACTCTGCAAATTAAAATATTAACTAACGAAAATATTAACAACGAACGTTTCGAGGGACAATCTGCCCTCGTTATCAACGAATAACAATTAAAACTAACAAGAACTTATCTTTTTTTCACTGGAAGAAAAAACCAACCTCCAATGAATTTTCTGACATTGACGTTTGTTGATAACTGTACCTACTTGATCTCATCTTTAAGAATCGATAGCCAACTATTGTCTAAAAATATTGAGAAAGACGACACGCATTTTTCTTCGTTAAGTAAAATGTATGCCGTTTCCTTAATTTTTCGCCTAATTGACATCGATTCTTTAGACAAGATCTTTGTGTTGTCCCATTGTATTTTATGGTTTTCATCCCAAGCATGTTCTGCCAGCTTAGACTTATTGAATTGATACGTTTTCAACATATTTTTATGTTCTTTAACTCTTACTGCTAAAGGCCTGGATGTTTCACCGATATAATATTTCCCGCATTCACAGGGAATACTATATATACAATTCCTTGAATGCTGTTCTTCGTTGAACGGTTTAGTTTTTGTAAGAACTGACCGTAAAGTATTCATCGTTTTGAATACCGTCCTAACATTGAATCTATTTCCAATTCGTCTAATTTTGTCAGATATGCCTGGAATATATGGTATAGTAAGAGTATTATATTTTTGAGTGTCATTCCTTTGTATGTGTGTGGCATTGCTTCGTGTATTGAAAATGTTCCGAACAAGAGTCTCTGGATAGCCATTATCTTGTAAAACATTAATAATAAATTCTTTCTCTTTTTTGAAAATTGTATCATTAGAGCAAACAACTTTGGCTCTGTCGTAAAGACTTTTTACAACGCCTGTCTTTATGGTTTTGTGATGGTTAGAATTAAAATGTAAGTACCTATTAGTATTGGTTTTCTTACGGTATACTGATGTTTCAAAAGTATTTATTGTGCGTGTGATTAGTGTATCAAGAAAGGGTAACTGATTGTTTTGCTCTGTTTCTAATGTGAATTTGATGGAGGTTTCTTTACTGTTAATATGTTCAAGAAATTTGTCCACCTCATCTATATCATGAGGCCAAATTGCAAAAACATCATCGACATATCTCCACCAAACTACTGGTTTGTTGGTGTACGTGTAGACATGTTGTTGTTCAAAGTCTTCCATAAAAATGTTACTAACAATGGGAGATAAAGGTGAACCCATTGCCATCCCGAAATCTTGTTGGTAAAATTCATTGTTTAGTTGAAAGTATGTCGTTTTAATGCATAGTGTTAAGAGTTCCATAATGGTACCAACGTTTAATGTTGTTCGTGTATGTAATGTGTTATCGTTTTGTAGCTTATGTTTAATGATGTTGAGTGTTTTGTCTACTGGAACATTAGTGAAGAGACTAACTACATCGAAACTAACCATTAAGTGTTGTGTGTTTATGTTTGCTTCTTTAAGTTTTTCAAGGAAATGGGGCGTGTTCTTTATATACGTGTCTGTATTTCCTGATATAGGAGTCAGTATCTTAAGTAAATATTTAGCTAAACTGTGACAAGGAGAACCTATAGAACTAACTATTGGCCTAAGTGGTACATTTGGTTTGTGTATCTTTGGTAATCCATAAAAATGTGGTGGTTTACTGTAGTGTGGTGTTAGCGTACGTCTTACAAAATCTGTAAATTGTTCTCTGTGTTTGTAAAGTGTTCTGTATATTTTTGTTTCTATTGTATGTGTTGGATCTTTATTTAGTTTAGTGTATTGTCCCTCACTAATTAGTGTTAAAAGTTTTTCGTTGTATGTGGTTGTGTCAAGTACTACTGTGGCGTTGCCTTTGTCTGCAGGTAGAATTTTAATTGTGTTATCGGTTTTTAGTGTGTGTAGTGAATGTTTTTCTTGTTTGGATATATTTTGTCTGATTGTGTAAGGTCGTTCTAGTATGATTTTGTTTCTAATTCTGTATTCCTGTCTAATGTCTTCTGGAAGTTTTTGACAAGTCTCTTCTATAGCTGTAACTAAATCAAGTTTATTAATTCGTTTTGGCGCCACTGCGTAGTTGAGCCCTTTGCCAAGAACTAATTTGTCAGTGGCGTTTAGTTCTTTAGAAGACAGATTAACTACAGTTTTATTTAAAAAAGTGTCACTGTTCTTTAGTGTATTTAGTTCAATTGTGTGTTTTTCTTGTATGAGGTGTTGGTACTTTTTTAAATGTGTGCGTTTTTGCTCTGTGTGTGTTTTGTTGTAGGTATTACTAATAGAGTTGTACATACGATTGAAATCGTCTTCCCGTACATCCCTTTGCATAACCTGTTCCAGTTTGTTTATGTCAGAAAATAGTATCACTTTGTTATGTCTGTGAAACTGTATTCTGTCTCTAACTAAAGCTTCACTAGCTCTTTTCATGATATTACTAGAACGAGCACTTACATAAGGTGCTTTGAGTTTAAACCCTTTTGGAATAATACAGCTATTTCTACAACGACATAGGAAAGTTATACTATTTTCAGAGTGTGCCAGCTTCTTGTAAAGTGTTTCCCAACTTCGGAAGTTACTAGTTATATTAGGCCCATACCTTTGATTAAGATAATCTCTGAAACTTCTTTGTGGCGTGAATTCATAATTCATTTTCTTATATGGGTATTTCGCCACTCTGCAAATTAAAATATTAACTAACGAAAATATTAACAACGAACGTTTCGAGGGACAATCTGCCCTCGTTATCAACGAATAACAATTAAAACTAACAAGAACTTATCTTTTTTTCACTGGAAGAAAAAACCAACCTCCAATGAATTTTCTGACATTGACGTTTGTTGATAACTGTACCTACTTGATCTCATCTTTAAGAATCGATAGCCAACTATTGTCTAAAAATATTGAGAAAGACGACACGCATTTTTCTTCGTTAAGTAAAATGTATGCCGTTTCCTTAATTTTTCGCCTAATTGACATCGATTCTTTAGACAAGATCTTTGTGTTGTCCCATTGTATTTTATGGTTTTCATCCCAAGCATGTTCTGCCAGCTTAGACTTATTGAATTGATACGTTTTCAACATATTTTTATGTTCTTTAACTCTTACTGCTAAAGGCCTGGATGTTTCACCGATATAATATTTCCCGCATTCACAGGGAATACTATATATACAATTCCTTGAATGCTGTTCTTCGTTGAACGGTTTAGTTTTTGTAAGAACTGACCGTAAAGTATTCATCGTTTTGAATACCGTCCTAACATTGAATCTATTTCCAATTCGTCTAATTTTGTCAGATATGCCTGGAATATATGGTATAGTAAGAGTATTATATTTTTGAGTGTCATTCCTTTGTATGTGTGTGGCATTGCTTCGTGTATTGAAAATGTTCCGAACAAGAGTCTCTGGATAGCCATTATCTTGTAAAACATTAATAATAAATTCTTTCTCTTTTTTGAAAATTGTATCATTAGAGCAAACAACTTTGGCTCTGTCGTAAAGACTTTTTACAACGCCTGTCTTTATGGTTTTGTGATGGTTAGAATTAAAATGTAAGTACCTATTAGTATTGGTTTTCTTACGGTATACTGATGTTTCAAAAGTATTTATTGTGCGTGTGATTAGTGTATCAAGAAAGGGTAACTGATTGTTTTGCTCTGTTTCTAATGTGAATTTGATGGAGGTTTCTTTACTGTTAATATGTTCAAGAAATTTGTCCACCTCATCTATATCATGAGGCCAAATTGCAAAAACATCATCGACATATCTCCACCAAACTACTGGTTTGTTGGTGTACGTGTAGACATGTTGTTGTTCAAAGTCTTCCATAAAAATGTTACTAACAATGGGAGATAAAGGTGAACCCATTGCCATCCCGAAATCTTGTTGGTAAAATTCATTGTTTAGTTGAAAGTATGTCGTTTTAATGCATAGTGTTAAGAGTTCCATAATGGTACCAACGTTTAATGTTGTTCGTGTATGTAATGTGTTATCGTTTTGTAGCTTATGTTTAATGATGTTGAGTGTTTTGTCTACTGGAACATTAGTGAAGAGACTAACTACATCGAAACTAACCATTAAGTGTTGTGTGTTTATGTTTGCTTCTTTAAGTTTTTCAAGGAAATGGGGCGTGTTCTTTATATACGTGTCTGTATTTCCTGATATAGGAGTCAGTATCTTAAGTAAATATTTAGCTAAACTGTGACAAGGAGAACCTATAGAACTAACTATTGGCCTAAGTGGTACATTTGGTTTGTGTATCTTTGGTAATCCATAAAAATGTGGTGGTTTACTGTAGTGTGGTGTTAGCGTACGTCTTACAAAATCTGTAAATTGTTCTCTGTGTTTACAAACACAGAGAACAATTTACAGATTTTGTAAGACGTACGCTAACACCACACTACAGTAAACCACCACATTTTTATGGATTACCAAAGATACACAAACCAAATGTACCACTTAGGCCAATAGTTAGTTCTATAGGTTCTCCTTGTCACAGTTTAGCTAAATATTTACTTAAGATACTGACTCCTATATCAGGAAATACAGACACGTATATAAAGAACACGCCCCATTTCCTTGAAAAACTTAAAGAAGCAAACATAAACACACAACACTTAATGGTTAGTTTCGATGTAGTTAGTCTCTTCACTAATGTTCCAGTAGACAAAACACTCAACATCATTAAACATAAGCTACAAAACGATAACACATTACATACACGAACAACATTAAACGTTGGTACCATTATGGAACTCTTAACACTATGCATTAAAACGACATACTTTCAACTAAACAATGAATTTTACCAACAAGATTTCGGGATGGCAATGGGTTCACCTTTATCTCCCATTGTTAGTAACATTTTTATGGAAGACTTTGAACAACAACATGTCTACACGTACACCAACAAACCAGTAGTTTGGTGGAGATATGTCGATGATGTTTTTGCAATTTGGCCTCATGATATAGATGAGGTGGACAAATTTCTTGAACATATTAACAGTAAAGAAACCTCCATCAAATTCACATTAGAAACAGAGCAAAACAATCAGTTACCCTTTCTTGATACACTAATCACACGCACAATAAATACTTTTGAAACATCAGTATACCGTAAGAAAACCAATACTAATAGGTACTTACATTTTAATTCTAACCATCACAAAAACATAAAGACAGGCGTTGTAAAAAGTCTTTACGACAGAGCCAAAGTTGTTTGCTCTAATGATACAATTTTCAAAAAAGAGAAAGAATTTATTATTAATGTTTTACAAGATAATGGCTATCCAGAGACTCTTGTTCGGAACATTTTCAATACACGAAGCAATGCCACACACATACAAAGGAATGACACTCAAAAATATAATACTCTTACTATACCATATATTCCAGGCATATCTGACAAAATTAGACGAATTGGAAATAGATTCAATGTTAGGACGGTATTCAAAACGATGAATACTTTACGGTCAGTTCTTACAAAAACTAAACCGTTCAACGAAGAACAGCATTCAAGGAATTGTATATATAGTATTCCCTGTGAATGCGGGAAATATTATATCGGTGAAACATCCAGGCCTTTAGCAGTAAGAGTTAAAGAACATAAAAATATGTTGAAAACGTATCAATTCAATAAGTCTAAGCTGGCAGAACATGCTTGGGATGAAAACCATAAAATACAATGGGACAACACAAAGATCTTGTCTAAAGAATCGATGTCAACTAGGCGAAAAATTAAGGAAACGGCATACATTTTACTTAACGAAGAAAAATGCGTGTCGTCTTTCTCAATATTTTTAGACAATAGTTGGCTATCGATTCTTAAAGATGAGATCAAGTAGGTACAGATATCAACAAACGTCAATGTCAGAAAATTCATTGGAGGTTGGTCGTTTTTTCTTCCAGTGAAAAAAAGATAAGTTCTTGTTAGTTTTAATTGTTATTCGTTGATAACGAGGGCAGATTGTCCCTCGAAACGTTCGTTGTTAATATTTTCGTTATTTAATATTTTAATTTGCAGAGTGGCGAAATACCCATATAAGAAAATGAATTATGAATTCACGCCACAAAGAAGTTTCAGAGATTATCTTAATCAAAGGTATGGGCCTAATATAACTAGTAACTTCCGAAGTTGGGAAACACTTTACAAGAAGCTGGCACACTCTGAAAATAGTATAACTTTCCTATGTCGTTGTAGAAATAGCTGTATTATTCCAAAAGGGTTTAGACTCAAAGCACCTTATGTAAGTGCTCGTTCTAGTAATATCATGAAAAGAGCTAGTGAAGCTCTAGTTAGAGACAGAATACAGTTTCACAGACATAACAAAGTGATACTATTTTCTGACATAAACAAACTGGAACAGGTTATGCAAAGGGATGTACGGGAAGACGATTTCAATCGTATGTACAACTCTATTAGTAATACCTACAACAAAACACACACAGAGCAAAAACGTACACATTTAAAAAAGTACCAACACCTCATACAAGAAAAACACACAATTGAACTAAATACACTAAAGAACAGTGACACTTTTTTAAATAAAACTGTAGTTAATCTGTCTTCTAAAGAACTAAACGCCACTGACAAATTAGTTCTTGGCAAAGGGCTCAACTACGCAGTGGCGCCAAAACGAATTAATAAACTTGATTTAGTTACAGCTATAGAAGAGACTTGTCAAAAACTTCCAGAAGACATTAGACAGGAATACAGAATTAGAAACAAAATCATACTAGAACGACCTTACACAATCAGACAAAATATATCCAAACAAGAAAAACATTCACTACACACACTAAAAACCGATAACACAATTAAAATTCTACCTGCAGACAAAGGCAACGCCACAGTAGTACTTGACACAACCACATACAACGAAAAACTTTTAACACTAATTAGTGAGGGACAATACACTAAACTAAATAAAGATCCAACACATACAATAGAAACAAAAATATACAGAACACTTTACAAACACAGAGAACAATTTACAGATTTTGTAAGACGTACGCTAACACCACACTACAGTAAACCACCACATTTTTATGGATTACCAAAGATACACAAACCAAATGTACCACTTAGGCCAATAGTTAGTTCTATAGGTTCTCCTTGTCACAGTTTAGCTAAATATTTACTTAAGATACTGACTCCTATATCAGGAAATACAGACACGTATATAAAGAACACGCCCCATTTCCTTGAAAAACTTAAAGAAGCAAACATAAACACACAACACTTAATGGTTAGTTTCGATGTAGTTAGTCTCTTCACTAATGTTCCAGTAGACAAAACACTCAACATCATTAAACATAAGCTACAAAACGATAACACATTACATACACGAACAACATTAAACGTTGGTACCATTATGGAACTCTTAACACTATGCATTAAAACGACATACTTTCAACTAAACAATGAATTTTACCAACAAGATTTCGGGATGGCAATGGGTTCACCTTTATCTCCCATTGTTAGTAACATTTTTATGGAAGACTTTGAACAACAACATGTCTACACGTACACCAACAAACCAGTAGTTTGGTGGAGATATGTCGATGATGTTTTTGCAATTTGGCCTCATGATATAGATGAGGTGGACAAATTTCTTGAACATATTAACAGTAAAGAAACCTCCATCAAATTCACATTAGAAACAGAGCAAAACAATCAGTTACCCTTTCTTGATACACTAATCACACGCACAATAAATACTTTTGAAACATCAGTATACCGTAAGAAAACCAATACTAATAGGTACTTACATTTTAATTCTAACCATCACAAAAACATAAAGACAGGCGTTGTAAAAAGTCTTTACGACAGAGCCAAAGTTGTTTGCTCTAATGATACAATTTTCAAAAAAGAGAAAGAATTTATTATTAATGTTTTACAAGATAATGGCTATCCAGAGACTCTTGTTCGGAACATTTTCAATACACGAAGCAATGCCACACACATACAAAGGAATGACACTCAAAAATATAATACTCTTACTATACCATATATTCCAGGCATATCTGACAAAATTAGACGAATTGGAAATAGATTCAATGTTAGGACGGTATTCAAAACGATGAATACTTTACGGTCAGTTCTTACAAAAACTAAACCGTTCAACGAAGAACAGCATTCAAGGAATTGTATATATAGTATTCCCTGTGAATGCGGGAAATATTATATCGGTGAAACATCCAGGCCTTTAGCAGTAAGAGTTAAAGAACATAAAAATATGTTGAAAACGTATCAATTCAATAAGTCTAAGCTGGCAGAACATGCTTGGGATGAAAACCATAAAATACAATGGGACAACACAAAGATCTTGTCTAAAGAATCGATGTCAACTAGGCGAAAAATTAAGGAAACGGCATACATTTTACTTAACGAAGAAAAATGCGTGTCGTCTTTCTCAATATTTTTAGACAATAGTTGGCTATCGATTCTTAAAGATGAGATCAAGTAGGTACAGATATCAACAAACGTCAATGTCAGAAAATTCATTGGAGGTTGGTCGTTTTTTCTTCCAGTGAAAAAAAAAAAGATAAGTTCTTGTTAGTTTTAATTGTTATTCGTTGATAACGAGGGCAGATTGTCCCTCGAAACGTTCGTTGTTAATATTTTCGTTATTTAATATTTTAATTTGCAGAGTGGCGAAATACCCATATAAGAAAATGAATTATGAATTCACGCCACAAAGAAGTTTCAGAGATTATCTTAATCAAATTTAACTTCCAATATTCAAACACGAAATTCATATCAACCTAAATTTAATAACCCAAATTTCATGCAAAGACCATTCCAACAATATCGAAATTTTAACAATCCTAATAATTCTAGAATAACTCAAAATTCAAGCTTTAATGCATTTGCACCAAAACCAAATTTTTCACCAACAAATAAACCAGAACCTATGGACTTTAGCACTATAAAAAGACCAGCTACTCAACAATCAAATTTCCCTAATAAATATCGAGCAAATTCTCAGAACGTTAATAGAAATTTTAATCATTTAAATTACCATCAAGAAAAACCTCCGGATGAATATGAAGACTTAACCGAAGATTTATTTGAAAATGGAGAATTTTTAACTCCAGAAAATTTTAACAAAAACCTTCAGGAATATTCTGACCCTGATAATTCACAAGACTTAGATCACACCCCAGATTATTTCGAATATCCAGATCCAAACGATACCGTAAATTTTTATTAAGAGCCTCGGAAAAGAATATTTTAACTTTTAATATAAATCCAAAATCAAACCTTCCTTATATTATAATTCCCGCCACCGGCGATAAACTTTTAATAGATACAGGTAGCTCACAAACAATAATTTCTCCAGAATTTGTACAACAACATTTTCCAAATTATATTTATGAAACAGAATTCGAGATAGTTACATCTCATGGAATTTCTCAACATAACTTAATTGCAGATTTACCAATCCCCAGTCTTTTTTATGAAAACGGAACACATACATGTTATTTATATAATTTTAACCAAGACTATATAGGACTTATTGGATCCGATTTATTTTCAAAATTATCCGCACGAATAGATTATAAATGGATGCTTATTCAGACAGAAAGAGCTACGATACCATTTTATTACAACCCGTAAAAACTAAACAAAAAAAAGCGAAACTAATGTAATTTTTCCAAACCTAAAAATTAAGATTTTTATTTTTCTCAACAAAACCTACAGTTAACCCTGTGTACAGAACTTTTCGTAAAATTTATCAAAAAAAATTGGAACTAAAGTAACTCTAAAATTAAAATTTAATGAAATATTAGTTATGCCTTCAGCAATTGAAATCATACAATAATCAATTTAAAACAAGCGTAATTAATACTTTAAATGAAATACAAGAAATTAATATTTATAATCCTTAATCTTATAAAAATAAAAATTATGAGCTCAACAAAAATCAGTCTATCAGATTTAACAACTTTAATATAAAAACTCCAAACATTAAAAGTATTTTAGATAATTAATTTAAATAACAATTTAAAAAAAAAATTGAGATTAGACCATTTAAACGAAGATGAATAAACTCTTTTGACTAATTTATGTTTTCAATACAAAGATGTATTTTACTCTCCCGAAATACCTTTATCCGTTACGAAATTGACAATAAAAGTCAACTCATAAGATTTAGTAATTCAAACATAAATTTGTAAAATATTTAGATTAGTAGCTATATAATACTATATTAATACTTTAGAAGGAATAAAATCAGATTCATCTAAAAATTCAATAATCAAAATTTCCCAGCACTTAAAAATCAAAATAAAATCATTTTAACCAAATAGTCTATTAAAGAACATTTATCAAAAATTTTGCCAAAATAACTAAATTTTTAACCGTGTGTTTAAAGAAAGAAATAAGATTGTACACACCCCTGAATTTTTGAAAAACTTTAAGTATTGCAAATAAATTTTAATAAATAAATCAGTAACTTCAAGTATCAAAAGTATTTTTTTTAAAATAATATCTTAAGAAAAAAACTTAAGACTAAAATCATTTAAATCAGAAAAAACATCAAATAAAAATTACACTTAACAAACAAACAAGACCAGCATAATATGGTATTTACAATTTTAATAATCACAATATTTCTCGCGTTAAAACTAAATGTTCACAGCAACATACCTTTATAACTGATATTGCTAAATTAAAACAAAGAAAAACCTTTACAACAATTTAAAATTAAATTCAAATTCAGAAAAATCCAACATTTCAATTAAATGAAAAAGTATTTGTTAAAACAAATTCCAGAAGTAAAGATGAAATTTAAAATTAAAACCAATTCGGAAAAATCAAACATTTCAATTAAATGAAAAAGTATTTGTTAAAACAAATCTCAGAAGTAAAGATGAAATTTAAAATTAAACCCAATTCGGAAAAATCAAACATTCCAATTAAATTAAAAAAATATTTGTTAAAACAAATTTCAGAAGTAAAGTTGAAATTCAAAATTAAATCTAATTAAAAAAAATGGAAATATAAAACACCCTGACTAAAAGGAATTATTGCTCTCCCTTTTTCAGGATTACTACCCTCTTCATCGCCTGTACCCTGCTGACTCAATCACCAGTTATATAGAGCGATATTATTATTAAGAATTTAAAAGATAATCCTGGATTATATCCCTTAAACTTAGGAAACGTAGTGCTTAAACAAAGCGAATGGACGCTTATTAGAAATGTAGACTATACTCCTATATTTGTTAGTTATGACACACTTAGAATTAATTTAATGAAAGTAATACCTTTACTCGAAAATAAAAGTTATGTTATTGAATATAGAAATTTGAGAAAATTGACATTATTATCAACCGTAATAATTAACTTATAATATTAAAACAATACGTAGAAAAAGTTGATAAACTTCTGAATAAATTATTTCACAATATTAAACATAAAATTAATAAAAGTCCTCTCAATTAACTTTGCGACGGACTTGGATCCGCCTTCAAATTTTTAACCGGCAACCTCGACGCCAACGATGGAGTCAGATATGAATCTATGATTACTAAATTACAAGAAAGCAATAAAATTCAAAATGACGTTATATTAGAACAAACTAAAATTTTAAATGATACCATCTCAGTAATCAATGATATAGCAAAGAGTCAAGAATTATTAGACAGAAATATAAATAAAATAATTTTACAAAATGAGGAATTAGGCAAAAATCTCGCTACATACTCCTTAAAAACAGTCTTGCTAGAAGCAATTCAATTTTTACAACTACTTATTAACACTTGTTTGGAACTAGAAAATGCATTAACTTTTGCCCAAAATCAACAGATGCATATGTCATTAATTGATAATGACGATTTAATTGAAAATCTAAATGAAATCTCGACGTATCTCAATAGCATATCAGAAAAAGCTTTAACTATTCCATATCCTGCAGAGTTACAGTATTTACATTTATACGAGTCAATTATCATTACAAAAGTTTACCAAGTTAAAAACAGAATTACATTTATATTCAAAATACCTCTTACTTCCAAAACTAACGATTATCAAATGATACAATTAATACCATTTCCGATTTTTATCCAAAATTATCAATTTCGTATGATTATACCTACATATAGTACTTTATTATTCAACGTTAAGAACAGCATTCCCGTTGAAATAAGTAATTGTAAACTTATAACTTTAGACACCTACTTTTGTAATCAAAATAACTACTTTGAAATTCCCAACGACAAATTGTGCGAAACACAACTTCTGTCATTTAATAAAAATAAAACATGTATCCCTTATTTATTCAATTTAACAGAGATCAAAATATCACAAATAAATCCTGCGACATGGTTAATATCTTCCCCATCTGAAGCAATATTGGACGTCAAATGTAAAAATCAGAATTTTAGAAAAGGAATATCTGGCACTAACCTCTTACACCTCAGTTCAGACTGTCTTGTTTCAATAAATCAAAAACACATGTTATTCACCGCAAAAAGAACTTCAAATGAAATTGTTAATCTAAAAATTTCAAACATTGACCGCTTAATAATTCCTGAGTCAAACCACATAAATGTTTCAAAGATTGGCTTGATACCTGTTGACACCCAGAAATTGGTTGAGGACCGAATTAAGCTTAATAAATATGAAAATTTGTTAAAACCTGTTAATTATATTAAATCTGATAATTTAAATGTGTCTGCAATTATATTTACTCTGTGTACTATTCTTATGTTAATAATTTTTATACTGTATTTTTATTATAATAGGAACACAATGAAGATTAAACTTATTAGATTTCTAAATAAAGATTTTGAACCAGTTAACGTAAATACGTAAGTTTAATTTTCTTTTCTCTTTGTAAGTTCAATGGAGGCATATTTGAATACCACCCATTGAACATTTTATCGGCGGACGAGTTATATTACAGCTAGACAATGGCCCCCTGTGTAAAACTGCAAGCTTGCAACCTTGAACAATAATAGCTTCTTTCTGTGAACTGCAAGTCTGCAACCTTGAACGCACGTGGCTTCCTGTCTCACGCTCCCTTTTAGAGATAACGCTTATCTTAGTTGATTAGACATAGTATATATACAAGTAGCCTGCACCTCTAAGATAAGTTCCAGTTAGTTCGTAGCTAGATGTAAGAAATTGTCTGGCAGCTAATCTGTGTGCTTCCAATGTTATATTTCATTGTAAAATAAAAATAAACGTTTTTTAAAAAGTCGTTTCGGCGGCCTTTTAATAAAACTGGCGTGCATTAAATAACACAAATGAATTTGATAATATGTGTTTATCCAAGCAGTCGTAGATAAAATAATTTATTATTTGACTTATTATAGTGATATCATCTTTGCTAATGATACCATCACTGGTTGATCTCAATACTATGTTGTTTAAATAAAATGAGAATATTTTATATTTAATGCTATTAAGATGATCACTACAGGATACATACATGTTTTAAATAAAAGTTGTATAAAATACTCGAAATATTTACTGCATTTGAAAAGAAGGTTGCCTGATTGATTTGAAATATCTTTCCATGCTCTTTAATAGTATTAAAGAAATATTATAAAAATGGCTTTATATTGTAACCATATCTCTATTGTATTGCAACGCCGAATCAAAAATTAAAAAATCGACAACGCTCAACATATTAGTTGCTACGAATTATTCTTTTCCTTGATTACCATTAAAACTAATGTCGACCTGAATGTCTTAAAGCTCACTTTAAAGTTTTAAGGAAGTATATCTGTGAATATTATAAAACTGGAGAATGTGTAGTTCTTCTTATTTATAGCATATTACACAACCACTACATGATCTAGAGTGGGGGGGGGGGAGGTAAAATTTTAAATGTTGATAATACGACTTGGCCGGTTTGGAAAAGAGACAAAATGAAATTTTTGTTTTTAAAACAGCATTCCTCTATTACATTGCTGTGTCATAGTTGCCATTAACAAGATTTACAGAGATATCATTTGCTTATTATTGTTATTCCTCTCCCTCTACAAGATCTCCCGTCAAGAATTACAGATTACAGGCCTTTAAAATGTGCACTTTAGTAGAAAAAAAATTAAATTTTGAACAAACATTACAATCTCTTTAGTAACCATAGCACACCAAGAATTCACAGCAACACGATGATGTAACAGTATGTGCTCAAAATAATGAATTTGAAAATATAATATAATATATATATAGGTGTATATAATAAAATAAAACATTGTATGCCCCACGTCCATAATTAAGATTATAGCTCTCAATACATAAATAAATATTATAAACATACGAAATTTGCAATAAACCGTCATTTAAATTGTTCCAAACGAAAAATAGTAATATTTTATTCTGGCTCCACGTTGCGGCGCCTACTATTTTATAATTGACTATGTTAAGTACAATGGTCTTTATGCATGTAAATGGTTTTATGTTATAACATATTTTATTATGCTTTAGCAATTGCTAAATGTTTTCCTATTTTGTTTATTCTTAATCAATTCTCATTCAATTAAATAAATTTCTGTATTTGGTACGCCAGTTTTGTTCAATTATTAATGAATTACTATGAAAAAATGTTGTTATATTTAGTTACGTATAAAATTTATTTTCAAAACATGTAATTTAATTTGTAAAATGAAAAATTTGGAAAAATAAACCCTTTTATATCTATTTTTGAGTATGAAAGAGTTTATATAACATAAAATCTACAAGAAGGAAAAAAGAAGAAATTTAAAGAATAAGAAGAAATTTAAAGAAGAAGAAGCAATATGGAGAATCTACGAAGAATGAATCTGATAGGAATAGAATAACTTATACGCATATTGACTACAAGGATGGTTATTAGAATTGGATATTGTACATCATATATTTATAATATTACTAGCTCCAGCAAAACGCAAGTACTCTTAATACCAAAGGATGGTATCTTATTTTTTACTGACTTTAATTATTTCGCGAGTTCGATTCCCGGTCCCGGTGAGGTTTTCAAAAATAAAAAAATGCAGATGAAAGCTTCTACAGAATTCCATCATTCGGAAGTGATGTAAAGCCGTGGGTCCCATGTTACTACGATGTGTAGCATGTAAAAGATCCCTTGCCAGGGTTGGAACTCCTTAGTCTCGGCAAAATTCTAAGTAGGACTTTGACCATATGACCAAAACAGTAGGTGTCTAAGGTACCTGGTACTCTGCATGCTTAGACCTTGTCCATTAACAAACAAACAAACAATTTGATTTTTGTTTCAATTTCAATATTACACAACGTTTCGGGAGTTTTGATCTACTCCCGTCTTCAGGTGTTCCTGGTTAGTCCTGAGAAGGAGTGATATTGTACGTTTTTCTACGTAAACTCCTGCCTCCCCTGGGGTTTGAACCCGCTGATCGCTGTGATTACTAGTCTGCCACTCTTACCACTAGGCCACCAGCGCGGTTATATATTTTAGTTGTAAACTTATGTATTTATATCTTACCGCTGTATGCTCAGTAGACTATTTTTGCAATTCTCTGCGTATTAGTGGCATCCAAATGGGCTTTAGTTTTGCGCTAGCCTGGCTAATTGGTTCTACTGCCAGCACTATGTATGTGGCTTCTTTCAGCTTCCTACGGAACATGTTTTCCTCTTTAGCTACAATTGATGCGTTATCCCATTGTATGTAGTTGTCTTCGTTCCAGACGTGTTCTGCGATCTTGGATTTGATGGTTTCGCCCTTTCTAATATTTTTTCGGTGTTCCGATAATCTCACTCGTAGGGATCGTTGTGTTTCTCCTATGTATTGTGTTCCACACTCTCACGGTACGCTGTAGATACAGTTCTTTGAACTCTGATCTTCGTTCTGAGGCTTGGTATGCGTCATCATGCCTCAGAACGAAGATCAGCGTTCAAAAAAGAAGTGAAAATTGTTTGAGAATTTTTTCGTTCACATGATAATTATTGTGTTTAAATTATGCGAAACCAAAACTGCGTTAAAAATTCCGCGAGACCGCAAGTCGAGTGGAATTTAAGCAGTTTTTGTTGAGATAAATTTGCAATAATCTGCAGGTTAACGAAAAAGTTATCTTAAAAAAATTTACCTTGAGTGGTATTTGGAAAGATTATTCAACAATATGGGTATATGACTTTTACCGTGTTCGACAGCTCACATTTTTATCGTTTTCCACTATTAATTCAATACTGGAGCTTCCAACATCATGATTATGAGCTTTTAGAACAGTGGTCGCCAACCTCTTCAATGTGTTGAGCTACTTGTTAATTTTGGAATAAACAGCGAGCTACCCACACGGAAGCCACGTAACGCAACGTAAATGAAATAATCCACAGTTAATTTATCATTATATGTATTTATTTTACTATTTATTTAACTGGTAATACATAATACATAGGTACTAATAATAACTACATTCCTACCTACCAAACGAAGTTGTTTGAAAAATAAACACAAACTTTTATCCAGCCACAACGGCATGTCACGTAAGATTTAAAAATAGTTAATAATAACAACAAAAAAGTAACGCACTATCATGAACATAAACATTGAAAAATAAAAAAGCACGTTCAATGAGAAGGCTGACACTCAGACTCATCGATAATTTTTTTAATGTTTGCAGTATAATTTGATACAGCCATTCGAATACAATTATCCAAATGTTCATCTGTAAGTCGATTGCGATATTTGTTCTTAATAAACTTCATATTGGAAAAAGAAGATTCACACAAATAGGTTGAACTGAATAATGCTTTCACTTTCAAGGCAACACGGCATAGAACTGAATATTTGTCTTTACTTACAATAGGCCAGATACATTTGGTACTTGAGACTAACGATTTTAAGGCTAAATCATTTTGAAAATCAATTACTTCCATTTCTGTTGCAGCGATGTCTTCGCCAAAGTTCTGCATAACACAAGTTGCAAACTGTTGGATATCAATTTCCATAAAGGGTGAAACAACAAACTGCGCTACTAAAGCCATTTCGTTGAAATCCTTAAAACGATTTTTGAAGTTATTCTTCAGGGTAGAAACTATTTCTACATGATATTTGCTGTCATAGGGTTCTAATGGATTTTGAGATATTTTTTCTGAAAGAATAGGAAAATGCTTGGCATCGCTGTTAATTAGGTTTTGTTCCCAAAACTCCAGCTTTTTTATAAATGCTTTTATATCAGAAATTATTTCTGCTAGTTCTTTGTCTCTCCCCTGAAGCTGCAAATTAAGTTCGTTTAATTTCTCGGTAATGTCCACGAGAAAACCAAAATCTCTAAGCCAGATTGAATTTTCTAGTTCCGGAGTCGGTTCATCGCGTTTTTTGAAAAATTGAACTATGCCAGATAGGACATCATTAAAACGTTTCAGCACCCGTCCTCTACTTAACCATCGGACTTCAGAGTGAAGGAGTAGGTCCCCGTATTGACAGTCAACTTCATCGGCCAAGGTTTTGAATAATCTTCTTTGTAACGCTTGAGCTCTAATCTTGTTCACAATTTTTACCACCAGTTTCATAACGTTGTTTAGTTTCAGGAAATTTCCACATAATGCTTCCTGATGGATAATGCAGTGGTAAGAGAGAAATTGCGGAAAAGTTTCATCTTTACGACATAACGCCACCAGACCCTTATCAAAACCCACCATAGCTGGAGCGCCATCGGTTGTCAAGCCTACCATTTTCGATATTGGAATTTTCTCGGAAGAAATAATATTTTTTAAATGAGAAAACAACTCCTGTCCAGTAGTGTGTCCTTTCAGTGGAATAAACTTCAAAAGATCTTCTTTAATCGTAAAATCACTAAAAACCATCCTGACGAACACGGCCATCTGGACAGTGTCAACGACATCTGTTGATTCATCCAGTTGAAGTGAAAAATAAACACAGTTATCTAAGTCAGTTCTTAACTGTAAAAAAATATCATTGCTCATTACTTCTACACGTCTCATCACTGTATTAGCAGAAAGTTGCATAGATTTTATAGCTGAAACTATCTCGTCTTTGTTTCTAAAGTTGGCAAATAACGAGTCAGCAGCTTCTAAAAACGCCTGTTTTATCATTTCCCCGTCTTCATAAGGTTTCTTTTTTTGTGCAATTATCTGGGACACACGGTACGATGCTTCAGTTGCAGCCTTATTTTTGTCGATTGTTCTTAAAAATATTGATTGTTGTCCAATTAACTGCTTTTTTAACTGTTTCAGTTTCTCCTTTCTGGCGGCAGAATGTAGTGGGAATGATTTTTCAAAATTAGAATGTACAGTTTTATGATGTCTCTCAATATTTCCTTTTTTAGCAACGGAGACCGAAGTATTACTTAACAAACACACATTTTTATCTTTAACTTCTGTAAAAAAGTATTGTTCTTCCCATTCCGAATGAAAGTGGTATGTCTTTACCTTCTTACAACTGCTTGCCATAATATTATTTTTTGTTGTTCACTACTAACCCAACCGCTGGACGTTGGTTACGCGTTCAGTTTTAAACTAAGCGCAATGTCGCCGCGCCGTGCGTATTTATCCCGTTCAAAGCAATCCAGATCGTTCTCGAACACTAACGCACTGGTCCGGCTGGTCGGTTCTAGCCGATTCTATCCGATTCTAGCTTGATGGCGTCAGCGGCAGATCGCTCGCCGCAACGTTGCCGCTGTTTATGTTTAATATTATGACAATTAGATTTTTTTGTGGAATTTTAGAAAGCTTCTCTGATTTTGTATTTTTTAAATTAAAATCGTTGTGAGAGCTACCAGAATTGCCCCCGCGAGCTACCGGTAGCTCGCGATCGACAGGTTGGCGACCACTGTTTTAGAACGACGCCGATTTGAAAACTTCACTTTGACGTTTTGGCGAAATATGTCAGTCAAAGGCTACTCACTAAATTGAAATCATTGTAACTAATCGGGTTCGCGTGAAAACACTGCGACATTAGGTGTTTTCAAAGACAGTCAATTTTAATTGGCCATTTCTGACAAATTGACCAATTTTCATTGGTTCGTTCATTATAGTGTTGAATAATCAGTAATAATACCACTATACGGCTGTGAATAATCAAAAATACTTTTGCTTTCTCACGAAATGGGTTGCTTAGAAACATCACTAGCCGGAGGCGTCATGACATTGACAGCTAACAGTTCAAAACTGAAAACACCAAAACGATACCACCACGGTGTTTTCACTTATTAATACGTGGCCTAAATAGGGATTTTGTGCATTATGGATGGTATAATCAGATAAATTTTTATTTGGGAAAAACGTTTGAACAATGAACGGTGAAAAGTTGATAAAACACGCCAAAAAAATTTTGAGTACATACCAACGAAATTTACATATCTTTCAACGTTTTTACTTAGAAAAGTAGGTTTAAATTTGCTTTTTCTACAGCTTTGGAGATATAGAGTAAATGTAACGTTGATCAAAAAATATTTTGAAAAAGTTGTAGAGTATATTCAGTTTTCCATCACAGAGTAGAAATTCTTGTTTTGTTTTAATAATGTAAAGTTGTAATAGACTGATGTACGTAAGTAAAGTTTTCAAACAAACGCGAGAAATTATTTTCAGATAAATAATCCAACGTAATCGCAATTGTATAAATTAAATTGTGACTTTAACAGCCAGTCTTATAAAGGCTACTAATCTGACGTTAACTTTTAATTCGCTGTTTAAATAAACAAAAGCGCATCAAAATTTGCTTACTAATGAATGAAATGTCATAAGCACTAACGTTTTGATGTGCTTTTGTTTGTTTTAACAGCGAATTAAAGTTAACGTAAGATTAGTGGCCTTTATAAGACTGGCTGTTAGTTCAGTTATTGTTGTTGAAATTTCTAAAGTACGGTCAATTGTTTCAACAAATATCGGCCACCAAAGGTGTCTAGATTAAATAAACTTGCAAACACTATTTCACTTTGACACACAAATTTACTTCAGTAAGGGTATTAAAGTTTCAGAGTATCTTGTCACCTATTTAGAAAATAAGGTATTATCAAGGTGGTCTAAATTGTTCTAAGCCATGACACTGCTCCTATAAACTAGGTAACCTTTGGAATGGCACACCAAAATCTGGCAATATAGCTTCGCCAACCTTTAACGAAAAACTAATAGTTTTAAGTACTAAGGGCCGGTTGCAGAAAGCAATGTTGAGGGCCGATTGCAGAAAGCAATGTTAAGTCTGGTGTTAGCTAACGTCGCGTCAAAGTGAACAAAATCGCATCAAATTTTGTTTACTAATGTATTAGTTACCTTAAGCATTTGAGATTTGATTCGTTTTTGTTCACTTTGACGTCGCGTTAGCTAACACCAGACTTAACATTGCTTTCTGCAACCGGCCCTAAATCTGTCAGTGTGCTGTCCCTGCCAGTCTGATCCACACCAGTTAAAAAAATATTTAAAATTGTTGTTATTTATATTGTAATGCGGCACATCACCGCAATATTCGATTTAAAAACAGTTCCCAGTGGGTAGGTAATTCTCCATTGGAAGTAAATCGCTACTAATTTTTGCTTCATCTAAAACAGTAATTTCCAAAATGGCACTCTTGCTTGGAAGCTTATGGCTGGAACAAGTCTCTTCATCTCATCACCCGTTATATCAGTTTTTTTGAAGTGATTTTCACACACAACACAATCTTTCCAATCCACCAGTCCACTAAATTCAAAACTTGTTACCATTTTTGTGCCACTGTTTCATTCGATGTAAATTTGAATACGCTAATACATGGAGCAACTGACGAAGAGTAATACTTACAGGTTGGAACGTAACACTTCAAAGGCATTTTTGCAAGTGAAGTGAATTGCACTGTCAAAATTGTTTTTAACGTTAAATATATTTGAGTGTTTTTAAAACTGAATGCGTCCTGGATTGGCTTAGCAGAAGATTTGGCACCAAAGCCAGTGTCATAACACATTTGTTTCTTAAGAAAATCTGTGAAGGTGTTTACGGGGAACTTCCCTCGCAGGAGTAATGTTAATTATCCCAATTTGTAAATTTAAAAAAAACGTCTGTGGCTGATGGGATTCGAGCTCGTGTTTCGACCACGGAATTTTGCTTAAATTATGGGCTTACGGCAACAGTATGAGCAACGCGCTCACGACAGGACTAAGGACTAAGCAGAGTGTTCACTTTGTATCTGTTGGGTCCAAAATACGCTTATTTTCGTCAAGCTAGGGCAAAATATTATTTTTCTTTAACTTATAGTTCCTCAGTTAAAGCAAAATAGTCAGAAATTAATTTTTTAAGGTGCTTACCTTGTATATGTTTAACCGAAATTTCCCGGTTTTGAGGCTGGTAAACATATAATCCGCGCGCAAAATCTTGTTTTGTTCCAGCAAATAGTTTTTGAGCTATACCGCCAAGAGACAGAAACGGAATTGCAGTTACATATTTTCGTCATCTAGGAACTCTAAATCCTGAATATCTGATGAAATGTCAGGACGTGATTTTTTCGCGATTACAATACTTCCTTATTTTACACGAGTGGAGCAAAAGCGATGATTAAACATTGTGTTTTGATGTAAAAATACATACTATTCCTTAAACGAATTTTCCAGCGATAATTACCTCCGTAGTTCTTAACTATTCGTCGTGGTAGCACACAAAATATTTTTCAGGAACCCGTTCTGAAAATCATGCATTTTTCTTTGCAGGAATATTTTGAAAAATTGACGTTTTTATTTGTTTGCAATATTTGGTGCCTGTGAAAATCCACTAAATTGATTGGTTTGCAATATCTGTTGACAGTGGTTTCTAAGGAAATTACAAATATCCTTAGATTTTTACAAAGATTAAAAGCCTGTTTGTTATTGCAATATTTCAATATTTAGGTAAAATTAAGAACAAACACGGGTGTCTAAAAATGTTGTACGTAACTCATCCAGAAATGCCTTTTACACAACTTGAACTTGTAAGTTTTCAGACCTCGCCTTCAGCATCGGCCTGAAATGTGCCTAAGCGTCCGGTAAAGATACTCTTTCCGAACTTGTTACTTAAACTACTATAATAATAACTTCAGTGAGAAGTGAGAGCTATTGAGGTAGCTTTACTTTGAAACCGTTATCTATACGGGGTGAGTCAGTAGTGCGTCATTAGTTCATATCTTATTTATAGTTTGAATTATTTTCAACTCTACAGAGCATTGAGTTTTAGCTGGTCAGCACACAAATTATTTTTGTATATATGTTACCGGAAATGTATGTAATCCGTCATTATATAGAATTCCTAGGAAATGTATATAATGCCTAAAATCGTCAGGAAATGTGTGAAATAAATTTTATTATACACATTTCCTAGGAATTTTATACATTTCCTAACCTGGAATCGGAAATGTGTTAAATTAGGGATGTCATGTCGGTAGGTTAGATTAGGTTAGGTTAGGTTAAGTTAGTAGCACTAACAAATCGTCACACTGCTAAGGAAAATCTCAGTTCATCTGTGTAGTATTTTTCATTCATTGACAAATTCTACAGTATAATGTTAATTTTCATACATTTCCTAGTACCATTTAGGAATTGCATACAATGCCTAGGAAATGCATACATTTCCTAGGAAATGTATGTATTAAAGAACCTTTGATTAATTATTTTACACATTTCCTAAATTGGCTCGGCATTATATACATTTCCTAGGAATTGTATATAATTCCTAGGTTTCATACATTTCCTGTAACATATATATAATACACTGTATACCTATTTTCAAATATATTTAACTGATATTTATTTGCCTTCATGGCAATATAGTTGTGCAAATTATTGGATATAAACGGGGCCGCGCGCGCTATTGCGCGGTCTATTCTATTCAATTTACTACAATTTTTAGGTCTGTTACGTTGGGCCACTCCGTTCTGTTACACACCCCTCCCCTGTTTCCCCCTGCCGGCCACCTGACCAAAGAAGGAAGCCCTCGGGTCTCCGCCCTTTTCCAAGGGGGCTCCGCCCCTCTCCAAGGGGCCCTCTATGCTCCGGCTCTCTCCAAGGGGACCCTCGGAGTTCCGGGGGTTCCGCCCCTTTCCAAGGGGGCCCTCGGGGCTCCGCTCTTCTCCAAGGGGCCCTCGGTGCTGCGATTTTCTCCAAGGGGGCTCTCGGTGCTTCACTCCTCTCTAAGGAGCCCTCGGGGTTCCGCCCCTCTCCAAGGGACCCTCGGCACTCCGCCCCTCTCTAAAGGGAACCCGGGGCTCGGCCCCTCTTCAAGGGAGCCCTCGGAGCTCCGTCCCTCTGCAAGGGGGTCCTCGGGGTTCCGCCCCTCTCCGTGAGGGCTCTCGGGGCTTGGCCCCTCTCCAAGGGGGCCCCAGGGGCTTCGCCTTTTCCAAAAAAGCTTTTGAAGCTTTGCCCCTCTCCAAGAGGGCCCTCGGAGTTCCGCCCCTCTCCAAGGAGCCCTCGGGGCTCCACCCCTCTCCAAGGTTGCCCTCGGGGCTCGGCCCCTGTCCAAGGGGGCTCACGGGGCTCTGCCCCCTTTCAGGGGGGCCCTCTACAAGGTGCTCTTGGAGCTCCTCTTCTCTCTAATGGGCCCTCGGGTCTCCGCCCCTCTCCAAGAGGGCCCTCAGGGCTCCGCCCCGGTCACGAAATTGAGGCGACGGCGAAATGCAAACTCAAATGGGGGACATCACGTCTGCAATTGTCGTGACGGACACACACGTTTGGATCGTTCTCCTTTATTTATATGATAGGAAACCGATAAATACAACAAGTAAAATCCTATCAAGAATAATATTGGAGAGATTAAAAGATGCAACATTGGCCACTCTGAGAGAAAATCAAGCGGGATTCAGACCAAGAAGATCCTGTATTGATCACATTGTTACCCTAAGAATAATTTTAGATGAATGCAATCAATGGCAAAAAGACGTATACATGGGATTTGTCGACTTCAAGAAAGCTTTTGACAAAATAGACAGATCGAAAATGTGGCAAATACTAAAGGAATACGGAATTCCTTCAAAATATATCAGTATCATAAAATTATTATATGAGAACTATAGCGCTTGCATAATGCATAATGGAGTGAGGTCAGACAACTTTATGATAGAAACCGGGGTTAGGCAGGGCTGTATCCTGTCGCCGCTTTTATTCCTGTTAGTAATTGACTGGGTAATGAAGAAATCAACGGACAACAGGAGAGGATTAGCGTGGAGATGGGATAGAAAACTGGAGGACCTTGAATATGCCGACGATGTCTGCCTAATAACTGAAAATATAAATCATTTACAGAGCATACTAAACACATTAAAGAAGAATGCGCTTACTGTTGGGCTTGAGATAAATACAAAAAAGACAAGTACGCTAAAGACAGCCCATACAGAAATGATAGAAGTAGAACTGGAAGGGAAAAAACTGCTCAATCATAAAAGTTTCACATACCTCGGCAGCATACTAGAAGAACAGGGAGGATGTCAAGCCGACATAAGGACAAAAATATGTAAAGCGCAAAACTCTTACAAAATGCTACATAGAATTTGGGTGACAAATGAGCTCTCAAATATTACGAAGATCCGAATTTTTAAATCAAATGTTGTTAGCGTACTTCTTTATGGATGTGAATCGTGGGCCATAAACAAACAACAGACTAAGGAAATTCAAACATTTATTAACAAGTGCTTAAGAAAAATCATGAAAATATATTGGCCTAATGTCATCTCCAATATAGATCTATGGGCTATTACGGAACACGAACCTATTTACAGGACCATAAAAAGACGCCGCTGGAATTGGATTGGACATACCCTAAGGAAACCGAGTACAGATATAACCCGACAATCACTTGAATATAACATCAAAGGCAAAAGAAAACAGGGCCGACCAAATCTGACATGGAGAAAAAATATACTGGATGAATGTAAGGAGAAGAATATAACATGGAACCAAGTGAAACAGTTAGCACAAAACAAAAACAAATGGAAGGAATTCGTCGAGAACATATGTACGAAAGTAGAGGAAGAATAACTCAACCGTTTAAAATAAAAGTGAAAGTGTATATTAGTGTAAGACTGACTACCTTATGCTAATTAACAGACAGTCTTGAAACGTCTTAGGACGCCCTATGGTCCCTGGAGGATCTACAGGACTGATGATGATGATGATGAGGAAACCGATGATATATCGAATGCTTGCTTATAACGTACAAAAATAAAACTGTCGATCAAAACTTATTACCTTTTGCAAGTGTAGTTGAAAATCCTCACTCAAGTGCACGTAAAGTTGATATCCAGTTAGTCATTGCTCAGACGTCGTTCTCAAAAATTTTTCGTAATAGTAAATTCTTACTAGACGCAGTTACTAAAAAAAAATACATTAGAGTGATTTTCAAAAACGATTACATTTTTGCGAATGGAGATTAATAAAGATTGACAACTTTTTTCACATAGTGCTATTTACGGATGAAGCAACATTTTACAAGAACTCTCAAGATATCTTGTGGGGACCAACTACCAAAGAAGACATGAAAATGCATATTTAAAATGTCTTTCCAACAGTAGACGCAAACATGTTACGAAATGTAAATGATTCGCTTCTGCACAAATTGCAGATATGCAAAAATATGAATGGTGGTCATAGTGAGCACATGTTGTAAATTTTTATTTATTATTACATATTGCTTGTTCCATAAAGTGTTATTTACTGTTGCGTGTATCAGGTTCTGTTGATTTTTGTATTTTAAAAATGCGTGTAGGTAGAAGTATTTGATTTGATCTGATTTTCTTTTATCTAAAGTAACTAAAATAATAGTTATTTTTTCTTTTTATTTTTTTTTTGCCCATATAACCTTCTCATAAGTAATACTGTAAAATTCTTAATCTTAGTTTGTTAATTTTTTTAATAATGTGCCGAATATTTTGAAAACCAAACTTGAACTTAATAATAATCATAGGCTACTAACTAAGCAATGTCAATACCCTGAAATATACCTACTGGGTGTTCTACATAAAACAATTAAATTAGATCCTTTTAAAAGGGTTCCAAGTGGTTCCCTCTAAATAACATATTATATATGATTCAGCCCAACTTTTTTACTATCACATGATAGAAGCTTATTGCGATCATTTAAGACGCTTAATTTCATTCGTTAATTGGATCAAATATCTTTTTAAAATATGTAATTAATTAGCTATTTTATAACAAAAACATTGACAACTTATAAGAAAAGACATTATTGTTATTATGATAAACGCCGCAAGAAAATGTCAACAGAAAGGAAAATAGATATCAGATATGAATATTTAAACATATGCAGGCGATTATCTAAAAAACTGTACCTTTGTGCTGGCCAGCAAAAACTGAACACCCTGTAGATTTGAAAATAGTTTGAGCTTATGAAGCTATGAGCTAATGAGCCACTATCGACTCACCCCGTAGATTAGGAAATTTCGAATATATGTAATAATGCATCTAAAAAATTGTTATCATTAAATATTTGCAGAGGTCAGTAAAAAAATATTATGAAATTATACAATTTCCTAACACGGATATTATTAATTAGTCACCCACTTCTCGTACATTTTGACAGTTGAAGAAAGTACCACTGCAAGGATCTAAAAATGGCTTGTCGAAATTTAGCAAATGTATGGCATTCAAGATAAAAAATATTAGTAACAATTTTTGTAGGAAAATAATAAATAAATAAAAAAATAAGCTTGGACAATATTTTAGTGGAGATTTGTAACTGCGAAGTGTTGCTGAAAATTTTAGGTTAAAGCTAAGGACATCTAGTATACACAACTTTCCAATATTTTAAAATTGCAATACTGCACTATTTTTTATGTAAAATTATTAGCAGAATGTAGTAGCCCGAACCTCCTTTTTACTAAAAAATGGCCATATATTTAGCATTCAACTCTGACTACTTTCCAAATAAAAAAAAATAAGTGCAACCTTGCAAATTGTTAGCAACTTGTTTCAATACACAAAAATCTCAAAATTGCTTTCTATAACAATGACGACATAAAATCAATTTCAAGTGTGGGTAATGACAGATTTCCTGCACATATTTTTATCTCAACTAAGTGGAATGTTTAAGGCAAACGGTGTTACTTTTAGCGTTTTATATACTATGTTTGCTAACAAAAGACTTGGGAAAATCAACATTTTCCTTTATTGCGCATAATAATTACTTAACCGAAAACTATACTAATTTATAAATATTACAGTAGGGTCGAATGACAACCATAGCATACATTATAGCAAGTAACCAGTCAGGGTGGATTGAATGAATAATTTATGTAACAACAAATCAGTAGTAACAATAGAAAACTATTTCCAAGATCAGTTAAGAAAAGCACTATTAATATTCATAGTGTATTGTTTTGAGTAGTCTATGAAAACAATTTACTAGTTAGCATATGTTCAGACCAAAATTTGAAAGGTTGTAATATAACTGGAGTTTTGTTTGAAATATTGACATTTGTGCCAAACTGGGTCATTGTGCAAGTGCTCCATAGCTATAATATATTTAGTTATTTCTTGAACTGCTAGACAAGAATTTACACAACGACAACTTTATTCCTCACATTTCCACTGGCGCTACGGCAAGCATTACTAATTGATGGAAAACGTGACCTGGTATAGCGACTTAAGAAACTAGCAAGGTAAGTACGTTGCTGATATTTTTCTTTCATCTTTATAGGTATTAACTGATAAATTGGTTACATGCATTTAAAATTTGCGTCCTGGGCTAGCAGTCTGCGTTTAAAATGCTAAAAAATAATTTCTTTATCGAGAAAGAAAATAGTTATGTAGTTGCAAAATCGGAACATTTAAATGCGCAAACTATTTTAAGTTAATGTTACAAAATATGGTATATTGGAAGTATATTAACAGACATAGTGCGAATACTTCGCAATTGATGAAAATAAGAACACGGATTAAGAGCAGAAATAACATTACAGTTAAAATGTTGTGATGACTAAAATCTGCATATCGTTTCAATAGAGACCTTAGAGTCAGACGAATTTCTTATACAAGCCAGGATAAAATATGAAAAACTGAAAACGACGAAAAAATTCATATGATTCCCTAAAACTAAACCTTAAGTAAATAATAAATCTACGTTAGTAAAATCGAAGGAATTAATGTAGGAATAAAATACTGCAATCAATATACAACGTAAGAGAGTGGGTGTGCAATAGGATAACTCTGTAACACTAAACGCAAACAAAAGTGAAATTCAGCTAAGTACGTAAGTGAATAACAAAACGTGTAACACATACAGGGTGCTCAGGCCGTAATGGCTAGCACCCAACCCTATGTCCAAGTGCCAATGGCACAGTTAATAACGCAAGATTATTACGACCCTAACACACAGCAGTTTTCTCAACAAGGTCAAGTATTACAACATATGCAAACAATGCCTTCAAAGCAAATTATGTTTAGTAATGCAACCAGTGAACTAATGATATTACGTCGGAACACTAGTCACAGTATCAAACCATCTAGTCACACCAAATCAACAATTCTTATTATTCAACCAATCAGAGGAGGATTTTCGGTTGGCCCAAAATTAAAAAAAAAGGACTAAGGAGTGTGCAAACACAAAACAAATTTAAATTCCTGCAAGAAGAGAAAGAAACTAATATTAGTAGTGGAAGGTATTAGCCTATTAGATAAGCTAGTTCAGGAAGCCATAAAAGAAGACTACCGAGTGCGAGAGTTAGGAAATGGCAACTACTCAAAGTTGAGTACTTTAAGCCGATTATGGATGCCTTAAACAAGGGATCCAAATACTATATATATAAGTCCAAAGAAGATAGAAACTTTAGAGTTGTCCTTAAGAGACTATATGCTATTATACCAAGTGAACAGATAAAAGCACACCTTTCAAAAATAGGACATGAAACAATATACAAATATATGCAACATAAAACATAGAGTAAGCAGCCCTTATCAATGTTCTTTTCAGTGCACGCGATGTCAAAAATACGGACAAACAAAAAACTTCTGCATACAGCTGTGTCAAATGTGCCCACAAGCATGAAACTGCAAAATACCAACGAAAAGAAAACGATGATAATGTCAAATGCATTAACTGTAACGGCAACCATCCAGCCAACTACCGATTATGCATTGTCCATAAACAGTTGCAACAATGACTATATTAAGCACTCCATGGAGAAAAAGGTGTAAAACTATCAAGAATCAGTGAAACAAGCCAACAATTATAACCAAGCGTATCGTCCTACCAAGTACCAAATAATTACAATGCTGCTTTTCCTAAACTCTCCACCCGCCAAGACATACCATACACACAAGCAGGTAATAACAACATCCAACAGAGAAATCTATGGCAAGTAAACCCAGTTACAAACCAACACTCAACCGATATCTGCGAACTTAGAAAATGAATAACAAAGCTCATAAAACAGAACAAAGAAAATGCGAGAAACATGAGTACAATGTTAAACCCTTTAACTTTACTTTTCAGTAAACTTAGCAGTGGCGCTACACAGTAAATACAAAATTTCAATCTGGAATGCCAACGGTCTAAATCTACATCTCCAAGAGATTAAAACATTTATAACAAACAGAGATATCGTTATTATGTTGATGTAAGAAGCTCATATTACCGATAAACACTATACCAAAACAGTAAAATACAAAGTGTACTACACTAAACATTCAACGGGAAAAGCCCATGGGAGAACAGCCTTGATCATCACTCACAAAAAAACATCACGAAGTGGAAGCATACGAAAAAGAACACTTTCAAGCTACCAGTATTGTCCTCGAAGACAAACTAGGCGACTGTACTATGTCTGTTTTTTACTGCCCATCAAAGTGTAATACCAAAATAGAAGATTTTGAACAATTTTTCAACACTTTAGGTAACAGATTTATAGCTGGTGGTGACTACAATGCCAATCATCCAATCTGGAGCTCTTGGTTGATAACGACAGAGGGCAGCTAGCCAAAGCCTTGCAAGCGAATAACTTTAAGACTTTATCGACTGGTGAACCGGACACATTCGACATTTGTGTCACGAAAAGAATTGACGCAAAAGGGGTGAAATTAGAATCATGCTTCGACTTATCATCTGACCGTTCATCATTAATTGTTAGTGTGCTTACAGAAATACTAAAAATAGAAAAACAACCATCACTATGCAGCAAACGAACTGACTGGGATTTCTTTAGAAAATAACTTGAATTTCAATAGAGATCCCTTTGATAACCGTAAGTGAGCTAGAAGAATCAGTGAACGCATTAATAATGGATAGCTGCATGGCGGGCAACCCCAGCTGGATACAATCAGGAAATATAATAAGAAATATCGCACGCACTCAAGCAAAAAGTGAGAAACGAGCTCTTCACTAACGCTGGCAAGTGACAAAATACCCCGCTGATAAAACAAAACTCAATAAAGCCTAAAAAGAACTACGAGAAATGTTAGCTGAAATTAGAAACAAAGGAGTGCAAGATTATCTCAAAACTTTAAGCGCATCGGAAACCTCGGATTATTCTCTGTGGAAGGTAACAAGGAAATTAAAAAGACCGCAACATTCGAATCTTCCCATCAAACATTTAAACAATAAATGGGCTTAGGAACGACAAAGAAAAAGCAGAAGTTTTTGCTAAACACCTGTCGAACACCTTCCAACCAAATGTATCTTTTCTCATCTGAAAATGCTCTTCCAAATAGACCTACCAATAATTAACCTCAAGACTGAGGAAATAAAAAGAATCATTCATAAAGAAATTAACTCAAAGAAAGCTTCTGCATTTCAACTAATTACAGGAAAAATATTACAAGAGTATTTAACAAATGTCTAAAAAATATAAGACAAATAATAAGAATAATAATAATATTTATTTCAACGTAATAAATTACTACACCACTAACATAATTTAATTATCTAAAGAATTCAAAATTTATTGTAATAATAAGTGGAAACCACAGGGATCCAGTTCAGTTAATACAAAGCGGTTTCTGATCTTCAACGCAATCATCAGAACTCACCACTTTCCAAGCCAGTGGAAGGTTTCTCAAATTGTAATGATTCTGAATCCTGGAAAACACAGTGGATGCTGAATCATACAGGTTAATTAGTCTCCTTCTTATATTATCCAAAGCCTTTGTGAAAATTTTCATAGAACTAGAGCCAATAATACAAGACAGGAAACTTATCCCTAGCCATCAGTTTATATTCCGCAACTCACATGGTACAATAGAACAAGTCCATCGTATTGTCAAGAAAATAAATAGAGACTTAGAAAGTAAACGCTTATATTCAGCTGCATTTCTTGACATCAGTTAGGCTTTTACAAGGTCCGACGGATTTCTATATAAATTTAAAAAAATGTCTTCCTCACGAATTTTACCAAAACTTGAAATTTTACTTTGATGGCAGATACTTTCTAACCAAATGCCAAAACGAATACACCGAACTACACTCTATCAACTTCGATGTGCCACAAGAAAGCGTCCTTAGCCCCATCGTTTATTTATTATAGGTACACCTCCGATCTACCTATCAAGATGTATAACAGTAGCTACTTTTTCCAACTACACCGCAATTCTTGCCTCCCATAGCGACGTTACATCAGCATCCAAAAACCTCCAAACCAGATTAAATAAGATCCAGGGCAGGCTTAAAAAATAGCGAATTAAAGCAAATAAAACCAAGTCAGTACATATGACATTTACGATGAAACGAGATACTTGCCCATCCGTTAAACTTAACGACTGCCTGCTCCCACAAGCCGAACATGTTTAATATCTCGGCATGCATTTAGATAGAAGACTTACTTGGCATAAACACATTTATACAAAACGTAAGAGGTTCGGATTAAAATTCAGGCAAATGTACTGGATGTTTGGAAAAAATTTCAACTGACTTTGGAAAACAAGGTACTACTCTATAAAGCCATTCTTAAGCTAATATGAACATTCGGCATCCAACACTGGGGATCAGCTGTCAACTCTAATCTCGAAATACTTGAAGGATTACAAAATAAAGTGTTTCGTGCCATCGTGGACACACCATGGGACATGTCGAACAAAGTCATTCAACGTGACATTCCTATTACTCCAATCAAGGAAGAAATTGAAAAGTGTTGTGTAAGTTATCGTGGAAGACTCACAGTGCTTCCCAATCTACCTGTCAAATAGAGTTCCTATATGTACTAAGAGTTGAGCCATTGGACCCACAAATCAAGGACCATATGATGTAGCAAAGATATACTTAATTTGTTTTAGTTGAAAGAAGTATGCATAAAGTTTAAAGTCCGGTACTCCATGGTTTGTGGATCCAAAACAAGTCACCCTATATGCCCCAACTCTTTTATACAGGGTGTTACAAAAGTAATGCCCATCCACTTGGGGATTCAGGAACATAAAATAAACCGATAATAAAGAGTGACAAAACTTCAGATTGTTCTTCCTTACAGAGTTATTGAGCAACAAAGTATTAAAAATGTATGTTTTACAAAATCAAGTGTGCTTTCTTCAAACATAGACTAGCTAATTACAAAGAAGAAAAAATTCGAAAGAATTATTTCATCAAAAATTGGGCATTTAGTCATCAACAAATATACCAAAGACAAGAACAGAAAAGATAGCCTTCTCATTCATTTGACACTGGAATAATTCAGATATAGTCCCTGTACATAATGACAAAGGAATAAAATTCACAATTATTGCTTTTACTGCCATAAACTGACAAAAACTGACTAATATTATCATTAGAATGTAAATAAAAGACAAGAGGTTGTTTTCTGAAAGCACACTTGATTTTGTAAAACCTTCATTTTTAATACTTTGTTGCTCAATAACTCTGTAAGGAAGATCAATCTGAAGTTTTGTCACTCTTTATTATCGGATTATTTTATCTTCCTGAACATATCCCCAAGTGGACGGGCGTTACTTTTGTAACACCCTGTATACAGGGACTCTATTGTCAAACAACTAATAGCGCCAAGTGGTGAAGTGCGTAACTTAAGAGGCTCAAACTCTCGAACCTGATAGATAGATTTTAACAAATTGTCTAATATATTACTGATCTAAAAACCTTTCAAACAATAATTTGATTTAATTGATGCAGTGTGTGTTTACAGGAACACTTCGTACATGTGCTGTAACTCATGGAGTTTCAATAAAAAAAAAGTATGCAACGTCGAAAATTAAAAAATACAAGATTCTATCATCTAATTCATCTACTCACTGTGTCGTGTATCAATTTTCAAACTTCGACAAATTTATAATAAATTAGTTCAGAAGTTAAACAAGTTTATGAGAACCAAAGCGTAAACATATTAACCATTAACTTTCAATTTACAATAAGTTGGTTGATGAAACGGAAAAAGGTGCGACAAAATATCTACATATTACTAGTTTTGATTTAAAAAAGAATGATAAAATCCATGCAGTAGAAGTCGCAAATAAACTCCACAAGCAAAAAGGCTGGTTTTTTTACCATATAAATAATTCTAAAACGAAAGTATTAATAAGCAATCATTAAAATAAATTAAGATTGTATCATCTTCTTACTAAATATTCCAAATGTAATTATTAATTCTAATGAAAAATGTTTAAACTAGAAACTGACATTGGTTGACATATTGAAAGTTATATAAACTTTAAGGAAAATTTGTATGAGCTAATAATCAATGAATTTAAATTGATCTGAAGAAATATGTAACATACAACATTTTAGTCTCTTTAAAAACTCACAAACATAGAAATGATCTATTTTGAAATGCTTACGGGTTCTGCTAAATACAGCGCTGAATTTTAAAATTTTAATAAATTTAAACTGCAAAACTGTTACACGACGAAAACTTTATTACGACACTAACAATCAACTAGCCACTTTTGGTAACACGACGAGACCGCGTTAACGGCATTAACAATCAGCCCCTCAAGCGTGCAAAACAAAATCATACGCGTGAGAGCCAAACCTGTTACCTACACAATGGCGAAGACATAATCGGGAATATCGCCAAATATTCAGCCCCAACCTTCGTCGGAGAAGAAGCGGGAGATCTAATTTTAGAAAACGGGGAAATAATAGCAGAATGTAATAAATATAAATACTTGGGAGTACAGATCCAGAAAGATGGGAAAGATGAAAAAGAAATTCGACAAAGAATAAGACAAGGTAGAAGAGCAATTCAGAGATTAAATGGAATATGGTGGAGTAAAGAAATTACGAAAAGAACCAAGTATAATATTTACAATACAGTAGTTAAAAGTATAGTACTGTACGGAGCAGAAGCATGGGCATGGACAGCAGCAGATAAGAGAAGAGTGGAAGCTGTAGAAATGGACGCGTTGAGAAGTTCATGTCGAATATCAAGATTAGATAGAATTCCAAACACTGAAATAAAAAGAATAATCGGCTTGAAGGAAACAATAGTGGAAGAAGCAGAAAGACGACAACTTATCTGGTACGGTCACGTGAAAAGAATGGCAGAACATCGATTACCTAAATTAACTTTTGAATGGCTTCCACCAGAAAGGAGAAAACGGGGAAGGCCCAGAAAATTGTGGAGCGATAACATAAAAAAAGCCATCAGTGAAAGAAACCTACAAGAAGAACAATGGCAGGACAAGAAAGAGTGGAGAAAGAGTCTGAAGTTCGGACAGCGTCGACAGACGTTATAAACCCGATGGATATATATATATACCTTCGTTACGAGATGTGCTGCAACGATGAGCGCCGGCTATTGGATGCTCAGTGAAGAAAGGTCGTGGTTATTTGCTATCTAACAGTTAGGGCTGTGCTTTGACACAAAGGGGTTAAATGATGTTAAATAAGGTGCGCCACAATTTTCTTGACTACATCGGAACAAACACAACATCGGCAGCACAGGTGGAATTACTTGAAAATGGAAGTGGGTAAATCATCTTGCTACTTCTACCTTGGCACAACCTGAGGTAGCGACGTCACAGCTGGATCAAACCTACCTTAAACAGCATCGGCTTACACTTACTTGCACCAACTAGGTTCTTGTACAAAACATAGCCACGAGGCATGCAAACACACCAATGAAAAACGTATAAACAATTAACAATAAACTCTATTGATGAAATAACATGTGAAACAAATGACAATGAATGTTACAATGATTAAATATTACGGCCGTAGATATGCAAAAAAGGTTAGTTGGGTTAACGACGCAATTTATAATCTAAACTCGAATGATCAAACGGCAACAAATGACATGTTTACAATTACAAACAATATGGTCGGTACGTTCTACCACAAAAACTACTTTACAGTATCAAAAGTTAGCAACAAACACTTCAAAAATGGCACAGCAACGGTTACGTGAGCTTAATACACAAAAACGACATAAAAACAATAAATATTGACGGACTTGTTCAACATTTTATGATTTAAATCAACCAAAAAGGCTCAAGTGGCCCAAACTAAACTTTAGTAAAAGACTTCACTATAAACATTTAACGGTTAACTTGTTACCTTGATATAAACATAGATGTGCAGACTTAAGTTGTTTTCCTCAGCTGCGAGTTGCATCTCAGTCAGTGTCAAACGAACGGAAGCGACAGAAAACTGTTGTAAACCACAGGACAGGGCCAAAATCGAGCGAATGAGAGCGGTAAAACATCCCCAAGACGAGGGTTAACTAGCACGGACCCCGGTAACAAGCAGACGGTAAGGTTCGTCCTACTTGCTAAGTTTAGCACACGGGTGAGTGTTCCCAAAATATAATCCACGATAAGTGTTAGCGGAGGTGCTCAGCTTCAAACGATACGGAAAACTCGGCTAAACGTTCACCTCTAACCACTATGCACTAAGCTCGAATTGACGGCGACAAGGCGGCTTCACAACAGAAGAATTTCGACAATAAACCTTTTACGCCGATTCGGCAGATCGACGCCGGCCGCGGACCCAACGTGACCCTCACATCTTGCGGGCTCCACGCCAAGTGACGCTCCTGCTAAAGATGCGGGCGCGAAAATGACCAGGCGCATACGCGGCTTATACGTCCTGGTTGCTCTTATAGTAGAACGGTTCAGAAGATTTTGGAATCACCAAAGCTGACTAAGGGCTTCTGCTTAAGGCTACGGAAAAGTTTTAGCATGACGAAATATGGTTCAACACTTGCGAAACTTGCAGGGGACCTCGAATGTAGCAATTCGGTAACCTGAGACTGCTTTACGGACAGAAGAGAACAAATGGTAAATTTATAACTAATTTCGACGAACATGGCTGTACGGCAGTATTCATAACGTATGACAACATAAACCTGAATCGGCAATTTTTAACTACGGTGAAGCGTTAATATTTGAACTGAACTGTGCGGAAATAAGGTTTATAGAAATGAATTTTGATAACATTGCCGCTAAATTACGAATTTAACTTGCATGACTCGTGAAAAAGATAGGATTTGAAGCTAAAGTACCAAAAGTAACTGCTTTAATAGAATTGTTCTAACAAAACCTTAATGTAAGAAAACGATAACTTACAATTTTCAATTCACGTACTTTTGAAGCAATATTTTAATTTAAAAAAAGCTGAAAATTTGAATTAATTTTATATTGAGGTTGGTTTTAGAAAGAAATTTTGTCTGAACTAAATGCATAATTACATGCTGAAATATGCTTCTGGTGTTTCTACTATTCTGTTGAAATATAGTTTCCTCTGAAATAATAACAATATTAAATTAATAAGTTCGTTTGTTTGTGAGGTAAACTCTCATCTGGTCTAGTCTGATCACAATCAATAACCTGTTTAATAAATGGTTGATTCAACATTAAGGAATTACATTTTTGGTTGAGTTGTAGGCATGAATATTTATGAAAACAGTTAATCAACTCATATTTAAATAAAAAAAAGCAATGGTAATAATAACAATAAAAAGACAATAACACTTAGTAGGGTAGGACTCACTATTTCTGTAAACTAATAGATCAAGTGCACAGTGGAATCAAACTTACCAAGAATCAAATGTCTGTTGTTTTTAGTTTGACAGTTCAAATTTAGTTTTAATAACTGCAACAGTTGTTATACAAGTTAATTTTCAAATAAGTGTTATACAGCAAAAGTGAATTTAATGAGAGGCAATTTTAAAGCCATGATTTACTATGACCTCGAAAGTTTCGTATCTCCGAAAGAAAGCTTTGGATGACTTCATGCTGCATTTGGTGACCAGGCGTCATCGCATTGTGAACTGTTTATAGGTGGTTTAATGAATTTAAATTTGAACGAGCTTCACTCAGCTACGATTTTCGTGAAGAAAGACCAATTTCTGCAGTTACTGAAACAAACGTAAACACCATGCGAAGAATGATTCAGAAGGACAATCGAGTTACATATAGAATTATTGGAAGCAGCTTGGGCATTGGCATGTCTGCAATAAACAAGATTTTACATAATCATTTAGGTGTCAGAAAAGTCTGCTGTTGGTGAATACCACACAGTTTAACAGAAGCACAAAACACTAACGTGTGGAATGGTGTAAGGAAAATCTTAAGAAATATGATGAAGATAGATAGGCGCTCAAGAAGCGAGGTCGTTCACCATGCTTCAAAAACCCTTTTTCTTAAGTTACTCAAGAATAGTGGAATTTATGTTTTGAAATTTTTTTTTTTTGAAAATTGGTTTTATCGAGTGCGTAACTGTATAGAATTTAAGGTCGACTATTTTTAAAAACAATAAAAATTAATTTTTGGCTACAATGTTGTTTTATTAGATTGCAAATATTTATGGTGCTACTTTCGTATGCTATTGTTCTAACTGCCTTAAAATGATAATTTTAGTTGTTAGGATTGCCATTTTAATTATTGACCTGTCGTGGAATGTTATTCTTCAGTTTAAATATGCAGGTAGACATTTTCGTATAATGGCAAGTTTAATAAAAATTATATACACTTTTATGCATTGTTAAAAAATAAAACTGCTTTTAAGAATTTATGTAAAAATATGACAAACAGCAAACATTTAGGTAACTAGTCATACATTACTAGAAAATGAATTTTAATATTTTAAGATCATAAAAAATATGCAACTTTCATGTTAAATGTAGACCTGAAACCATTTGAAACCTTCTTTGATTTTATTACTCCTATCAGTACAATTGCGTAAAATGAAACACATTTCTAATATAACAAAAAAATATTTAATCGCACTTGCTGTTACAGTTGGAATTCACATAAGTTTGTTTTTCGTACACTAGCATTGAAAGAGCTACTTTGCCGTACAATTTATTAATCAGAAAGTTGCACTTTGCGGTTTCCTTAGTTACAACACATATAATATTACATTACATTAATATTACTCTACTTATTTGCTATATACGACGATAAATTTAGTATTCCGTTTTGTATGCTAGTGTACGAAAAAATATTGTACGAAACTCGTATGAAAGTGGCTTTTCCATACTCGCCTCGAAATTCCGGACTCGGCCTAACGGCCTCTTCCGGAAACATCTCACTCGTACTGAAAAGCTCCACTTTCTATACTTGTTACGTAAATTACTATTTCTACTTAGTTCTCAATATACCTTTCTACAACATTGAAATGTCTCTTTCCATAGGTGACTACGCTTCCATCAAAAATCTCAAACTTAGTACTAAAATATTCAATTTTTTCTTACTTATTCCGCAATTAGTTGTCTTATACAATTATACAGTGTTTTCCGATTGCTTCTCACCATATATCAGTTGTGTTTCACTTTATCTCAAATGCTCTTCCCTCTTGTCAACACTTGTCATTATTGACAAATGGGAATTACATTTGACAAATAGTGAAACGCAATTGATACATGGTGAAAAGCAATCGGAAAACCCTGTACATATACCAAAGGTAGCTATAAAAAACAAGTACGATGTAAGTTTCGTATATAATTTTAATTTTTAACCCAAACCTTTTGGGGTAACTGATGAAATTGTTATCTGCAATTGAAAAATGCAATTATATGTATCGCTCGCTAGTACAACTCTTTAGAAAACTCTAACATCGCACTACCCAGATAGAAAACTAAATGAGTTGCTGGTGGTTCTTTCTTTTTAACGGCAGGCGATTGTGTCTCGCCGGTAACTTAATTATAGAGTTCTGCCAAGTGTTTGATTGCGCCGGAGTTGAACCAATTTGTGCTCCTTGTAATCCGCTAAAAAATTTACACGTCGCCGAGTTACGCCCGACAGATTTGAGTATTTATTTTATAAGATTGAGCGTCCTTTTTCTGCGTATTCGATTTAGTTTCCGCATTAATAATTAACGCGGGGTCGACTTAATTTCTTTACCTAATTCAGATGTCTCTGAATACAACAAGGGTCACTAATGGTTTATTTTACAGACACAAGCTTAACCAAATTTCCAGTTGCTGTATAAATTATTTTATTTTATATTTTAGACTAGAGAGTACAGCAAAATATTATTCATCATTCTCTGCCGAGTGCATTTCCATGTATTGTTTTGGATGTCATAATTTCATACAACTATATCTTCTGAGATCTAAAAGAAAATTAAAGACAATGAAGTCATTCACTACTGTAAAACATTAGAGTGGGGTGAACAAGATCAAATATAATTCATTCAGATTTTATTTAATCTATGGTTACATTTCTATGGCGTTTTAAGTTTTAACTTCTCATAACTGTCAGTTCGATTTTGATTAAGGAAAGGTTTTCAAGGTGATTATCTAGAACAGGGGTCGGCAACCTGCGGCCCGCGGGCCGCATGCGGCCCTTTGCAACTTTTTGGGCGGCCCGCCAAAGCACCAATATAACTTTAGAAAAAATCAACAAACTTAGAGCGTAAGCGTGCTGAAATGTGGCCGGTGACAAAAATGCACGACAAACAGAAGCATAGCGGGAAACCTATTTTACTGCGCAAGTTTAATCCCCACTCCCCAGCGAATACGACGTCTCGCTTAGCAAGTGTAGCATTCTTTCTAGTGATGGGCATAATCGGATGATTTCAATAATCGGAATGTTCCATTTCGGAATGTTTATAAAATCGGAATATCATCCGATTATTTTACATTCCGTAAATGCAAGCAAGGGAAAACGAGCGAAATAACAACAAGCGGAAGGAAGATGAAGTGCGTGCAAATTTACGATGAGAGCACTCGCCGTCGCGCCTTAAGCCCTTATCTGCGTTGGCATCTATTGTTTGGGTTTGTAGGACGGTCAGTAATAGCTATTTACGTTATTAGACCGGTAGCAACATTTTTATGGCCGTGCCAATACTTTACAGGTCGAACCGTAGGGCGAGACCTGTATGGTTGGCAAGGCCATAAGAATTCTACCGGTCGTGTATCGTGTAAGATTTTTTAGAATACTGCATTGGTAACTAGCGTTTACATTGTTACAAACGAGTCCGGTAGATAAAATTTACCGGCCTAGACCAGTAGTAGTTCTATTACTACTGGTCTAGGCCGGTAAATTTTATCTACCGGACTCGTTTGTAACTATGTAGACGCTAGTTAGCAATGCAGTATCCTAAAAAACAATTTATGAGTTTGAGTCGCGCAGTGGGATATGAGGAAATAAAATATTTTTTCAAATTATTACAGTAGTTACGTTAATAAACTTTCGGAAAATGGTAGTGATATTTTAAAGTTTAATAGCACATAAAGTACATAATAGATAGTATAAAACAATACTTGAATTTGAAGTCTGTAGGTGTACTATCTAATAATTAATCTACGAAATACCACTGCCATTAGTGCCATTCACGTATCATACACGTGCGCACACGGCGCGACCCGTCGACATTCGCCAACCAGCATATAGCAGTCAAGTGAGTCAATACAACATTCCGTATTCCGTTCAGTTCAAATTGGCATTTCGTTTTCTCATTTTGTGTACCGAATAGTAAAATAATCGAATTTCGAAAGTTCCGAATTTTGTGCACCGAACAGTAAAATAATCGAATTCCGAAAAGTTCCGAAATAATAGGAACCTTCCGATTTTTTGAAAAATCGAAAACTTTCCGATTATTCATTCCGGATAGGCCCATCACTAATTCTTTCATTTCGCCAGTTTGCTACTGTATGTTCACATGTGCGTTCATGTTGACAGCCGTATGACGTTTCACTACAATATTTTATATTTTTTATATTTATATATTTTATATTTACATGTTTATACATATTTAATTGCAATTGTATTTTCTTTTTTTTCCCTTTTAAGAATTGTAAAATTTTTGTTCTCTAACATTATTGTTATTATAGCATGTCAATAAAAAATAAATTTTTTCTATATTTATTTTTAATAATATTTATACTCGTATATGATATAAAAGCACTATTTAAGTTACATTTGAATGTGCGGCCCGCATAAAAAAATTTATTTTGAAAATGGCCCGCCGTCCGAAAAAGGTTGCCGACCCCTGATCTAGAATGTCGTTAAATCTTTTTTTTTATTTGATTGTTTACTACGACTATTCCCAAGACAATAAGTTATGTTTACTAGTTGATAACCATAAACTCGGCAGTAAGTATTTGACGTTTTAGAACGGTAAGTAAATTTATTCAAGGTGAAGTAGTTATTATAATAAATTTGATGTAGCACAGGAAATGTAATACAAAAATCGACATTACGCCAACATAGGTATTAGGTATTTATTATAAAACTCAATGGCACAAAAAACGTCATAAGCATCGCGAAAGTTAAGAACTACCGATATCAGACAATAATTCGAGTAAAATGTCCTTACCATTCTTGATACTTAATTGTAGACACATATTTTCGAGGTTCCGAGCTAATTTATTATTTCCTGAATTTAGATCGATGCGCATGTATAAACTTACAGGGCTGGCAACTTACCAACAATTCTATGACGCTCCTTCGGTCTAAGTGTTGCAGGTCAGAAACATGACACTGAGGAGGAACTAGGCTTGTGTCACGCACAATTGTGCACGAATACATAGCCAGACAAGTTGCAAAGTCAAATATGCAAGCAAGACTAAACACATTAAGCAACAAACGACTTCCGGGATGGCAATGGCCGTGAAAGCCTCAAAAATCAAGACTAAACACAATCAACATTTAGCAGTACCTGTTCGTTACCATAGTGTACTTACAGGGTATCTGCCGTCCCCGCGGCGTTCCCACGTAGCATCTAGCAGCGGTCATCATTTAGTGCACCTCAGATAATTTACTTGTAATAATCCTGCAACAAGGATGCTTACCGCAAAAAAACGGTAATAATGTAACCAAACTGGTATATGTTTGTGATCAATATTTTCTGAAGATCAGCATTGTTTTCCTTATTCAAAAATACCTATATGTAGCTTTAACAAAAAAGACGTATCGATCTGTAAGAGAATAAATTAAGTTACATTAGGCCGGTAGCTAAGCATTTACCTAGGACCGAGCTAGTACATCACGGTGGAAACCCTCATGGTGGCCATAAATTCAAATACCGGCCGTGTGTCGTATAATTGTTTTTGTATGCTGAGCAAGAACAACAATTATTTTGAATATAAATAATTATCTCAGATGATGTGGTTTCAAAATGCTGTGATTCTTGCTATTCGTATGGCAGCACTGAAGTATATTATTGGTGGCGGAGCTGTCAGTCTTTGCCATATTCGAAGTTAGGTTTTGTGTCACTTTTGTTCAGATTGATGCAAAAACTAACTTGCTAACGTCGAATTTGACAGTGACAGTGCCAATAGCAATAAACTTCAGTACTGTTAAAAGTATAATACAAATCACAATCGTCGTTAAGTGCTACCGGCCTACACCATAAAAACTGTACCTACCGGACACGTTACTAAGCTGGTAGTTGAAGCTATTAGATCAGTATACAAAAATAGATATTTACGACATTAAACTGATAGCTAAGCATCTATGGCCGAGCTAGTACATCACGATCTAGCCCGTCGGGGCGAGACACGTACACTAGTAAGGCCATAAACGCGAATATTGGTCGTGTGTCATACCTTGTTTTGTATGCTGAACAAGAACAAGAATAATTTTGATTATAAATAATTATTCCAAATTATTTGGTTTCAAAATGCTGTGATTCGTGTTATACGGTTGGCAACACTGATGTGTATTGTTGATGGCGGCACGCCAGTTTATTTTAAATTCGAGGTTATGTTTTGGTTCACTTTCTGTCAGACTGACGCAAAACCTAACATGCTAACCTCGAATTCGACATAGATTGACGGTGCCACCAACAATACACTTCAGTACTGCCAAACGTAAATTGAATTACCGTTGCTATGCAGATATGTTGCTACTTTTGTTTGTACAAGGATACTGACAGAATAGTAGAATAAATAACTGCCAGACGGTTACAGATTAAAATACAAAATAGAGAATATGCTAACGAAAATAAGGAAACAATAAGAAAACAGGTTTAAACATTAAAATGGTCCAACATCCTGTATCTTCTTTTGTACTTTATGTACAGCGTGTCCTAGAAGGTCTACAAATGGAGAAGTTTTTTATTATTAATTTTAACTTACATTACGTAAATTAATAAATTCAAACTAATGTATTGACAAGTCACTGAACAGAGTTTACCTACAGTAGATGTTGTTTCTTTTCTAATTTTTAATTTGAGACATGTGTGCAGATGGATTTATATTGAGGCACATGTGTAATGAGTTAAGGCTTTACTTTTCAGTAATTATGATTTTCCCTGTACACTAACAGTTTTTTTAGAAGTTGATTATTCAAGTCAAATTGATGCAGGAATTTTTGCAAGGAATAATTTTTTTTGAGAAATTTGTAATAAAAAAGTTTCCCATAGTAAAGATTTTTTTATGACACGCTGTATATCCACTGCACATGAGATTATTAAACTGTTGAGTTCCGTCATGAAGCATATGCTGGTTGTTACTTTTTTATTAAATTTTAGATGGGTGTTCATAAGTTAGTACCTCTTTATTACTTTACCTAAGACTGGAGATCGCTAAGCAGATTTACACCTGAAGTAAGCTCTCCTGGGATACATTCCGCGTCTGTGAGCTAATTGAGTCTTATTCTTTAAGTGTTTTCTTTGCATTTATAGTTCTGTGTATTTAAGGATCTTTGTATTTGGGTTTTATGAATTTATGGGATTTGGGTGTCTGGTTTAGAAGTATGGATTTTTAGATTAGAGTTTCTAGTTAAATGTTAACCCTTTTTGGACTGTTTTTGTAGAACGCTGGGTTAAACAGATAAGCTACAACATTGCGGTGATTTAGATAAATGTATTGCTGCAATTTAAAATGTGTTAGCATGAATAAGTTTAGATCTTACGATATTTAAATTTCCTAGTTATGCCGGATTTAGCATTTACTGATGTATTTATTTATTAGTTATTTATATGTGTACACATCGCGGGTACGGTATTGGGTGTAATAACTTACCTTTAGATATCGTAGATTCAATATTTTATTTTAGTTAAAAATTGAGAATCATATTATTTGCCTGCATTTACTGGAAGCAAATATCACATTAATTGCGTCACATATGTTTTCCTTTCTTTCTATAATAGGTTGCAGCTTATCAAAGAGCCTGCGGCTGATCAATTTATTTTTGAGATATCTCCCTCCAATGTAAGTTGCGAATGCCAGATTACCGAGGAATTTTCCAACTTAGATTCGCGAGTTGTTGAACTAGTAAGTTGGTGGCATCCTTATTTGGTGTAGTGTTAACTTGCCCCTCCTTTGGGTAGCTCAGCTGGCCCGTTGAAGGCTATTGGTTACGGACTATTATTTTTTGTAGTTCCGCCTATTAGATTGTTTATCGGTCACAATTCTATATAGAAAAAACTTCAAATATTACTTTTACATGGACTTAAGTAACTTGCAAAACATTACTCGAAAGATTTTTGAATCTAAGTTCCAAAAACTATGAAATATTTCCTAAATTACTAAAAATTTTCAAAACTGTTCATGCCTAAAATATGAACATTGACTTTTGTGAGGGTATTGTACTGTGTTATCTGATTATTTGAGATTAAATAGAAGTGCGCTGTTAATTCAAAACTTTAAATGTATCTTTTATTTTGCAATATTTAGAAACGCTCTCGTTTCTAACTTAAGACTGTTGCAAACCTTTAATACGTTCAAAGAGATATATAAAATAATTGTAAATATAATAGATATTTTCTTTGTCATGTTTATAGACTTGTGTATTGCTGATCCAATTTGATGTCTGCATACACTACATTTACACATGTTCGCACTATTCTGTTTGTGGCTGGACCTTTTCTTGTAAATTTACTAATAACGTGATGTAGCCTCAAACTGTTTTATATATTAGAGCCGACACCGGAAAGAGTAAAAAGTCGGGAGATATTCAAAAAACACTTTTTAACTTGCCGCGTTTCGTCGGCTTGGCTCTCCAAGTTTTATTCTGTGGTTACAATAATAGCGCACGTCATAACGTCATAATAACTAGCACCGGCTGGCCGCACAAAAAATGTTAAATGTTAATATTCAGTAGGCGTTACTTTCCGGTCCGGTTGTTAGCCACACCGTTTAATAACATCCGGTATGCAGGAACCGCCGGTTTGACCAATTATAACAAGTTCCCTGTGCTTTGCCCCGACCTCCAGAATTAATCTAATGATTATGAAAATGCCAAGTGAGCGTCTGTTGTTTGCTTTAATCATGATGAGCTGCTTCACACAATAGCTACAAGTTTTTGAGTAAAAGCGATATTAAACAAGAAAATGTGGTTCTCAGGAATTTATTTTTTGTCGGCAAAAATTCATGCTTAGATTAGCTTCAGACGCCGCGCATAACACACTTAATTGGTGAGCCTTTCTAGGAACTTTTTTTCGCGTTTTAATCACACACACCTTGCCGCGATGTAAACCAAAGATGGCGCCCGAGTTCCTAATAGACAATCTGCAGAGTGGGCCAAGTATAAGTTAATATACTTATATGTTTTCGATATAAAAGTATTAGAAGTACATTTAGGGAACCTCTACTGGATACGTATTTAAGTAGGCTACCGATATACAGTAATTACACACATCAGTACTTCTTTTGTGGAACATATTTAAAAAACACCACTTTTAATTTCAGAAAAGTGCTCGCTGCGGAAAATTAAATAGGTACTTTTTTCGAAAGAGAATTTTATATTAATTCTACCTAATATTTTACTGAACACGATAAATGATGTACCTACTCAATTTTATTCAAATAATTTTCTGTAAAATAATCTGATAAGCCATTTTTGTATATTAGAATTTTGTTGATTGGTACACACTGTAATGATATACAGCCCTTTATGTGTGTTAGAATCAAATTTAGAAAAGATTAGGGATTAAACTGGTTGAAAATAATTTGGATCTATTCAGGTATAGGGTGGAAATGTGAATGGTTATTAGCTAATTACAAAGTGAAAGAGAATTTATAATTGAATGGAAAATAGCTATTTGAAAAAACTGAGGGATTCGAAAATAATATAATAATTTAAAAAAAATCAGTTTGAAGCGAGTGACAAATACTTAATTGAAATAAAATAGAAATTTAGTAGGTTTAAATCAAATATATTAAAACTAGTGTGTATAAAAAGGGATTTGATATCGTTATGTAGTTTGTTTCAATTATTGAAAATAAGAAACTTAAAAATGTAGAAAAAGATTTTGGCGTAATTAAAAATATTCAAAATAACCTTGTTTCTATTATAAAAATATTTTGAATAAACAAGGGGAGTAATTAAAATCTACGAGGTGAAATAAAATGGAAATTTAAAATAAACAAGAATAGGTAAAGACATAAACTAATGAAGATTGCAGATTGCAAGTATGTGGTAAAAACTAATGGATAGCAGAAGTACTCTACAAAAGTGAATCATTGGAGAATAATAATCGGTCAATTTTATTGGAAAAGTCCATTTGACAGAATACATTAATCAAATTGAATTACGTCAAACTGTTTGGTGCTAAAGGACCATTCCAGAGGAGAATCACCAGGGTAAAAGAGGTACATTGCAGGAGGTTGATGAATACAGTGGTGCAGGTAGCTGTCCTGCAAGTTTAGTCAGTTGACTGCGTTGCTGTAAAAAGAGTTGAGTTGCTGATGTGGGACGATTAGGACGTCTTGTCTCTCCGTGGACCCATTCATTGCAGGAAGGTGCTGGAGAGAGTCGATTAGTCAGCAGAGAGGGGCGGTTTGGTTAGCATTTGGAGATTTGTGCGGACCAAGTGAAAGGTGGGTCATTTCTTATTAAAGTCATAACTATAAAAGGAAATAAAGAGAATAAAGAGGTGAACTATTTATGATGAATTACTTACTGATTTAATATTGTTGTGTACCATTGTAGCGATTGGGCATTTGTCATTTGTTATTAGGTTATTATGACTTATGGGAATGATATTGGGAATATAAGAACATCAATTTTTCAGAAATCAGATAACTAGATAAAGGAATCCACCCCATGATTTTCAGGAGCTATCTCTAATAAGAATTATTGACATTCTAATACAAAATAGGGCAAATTTTTAATTTCAAAATAGATTAAATTAACTTGAATTGAATGTTCATAGTACATTAAAGGCACTGCAACGAGTATCCTAACAAATTTATGACGGCCCAATGTGTTAAAAATTAATATCAAAATTAAAATCCTATTAAAAGGTAATTAAAGACAACACCTTGTAAGAGTCAGTACAATACATAGATGTATTCCCTTCTAACTGAAGGTGTCGATGTTAAAATAATAAAAATTCATAAAAGAAGTGTAGTTGAAAACAACTTGATATATTTATTGTCTAATAGTTTCATAGTACGGATAGGTATACAAATACAAATAAACAAAAAAGTATCCAGTTTTCTTACATCTAACAAAGTATGTGCAATTATTACTTTCATAATACAGAGTGTCTAAAAGGTTCGTACAAAAAGATGTCTGAGGTAAAAACAAACCAATTTAAACGAATTCACCTATATCCAAAAGTAAGCCTGTTAGTAAATCTTTCATTTTAGCAACAGTTGTTTTTTTCTTAATTTTGTGTTAATCAATGGTTTAAATTTTTCATATTCGCTCAAGATATTTTGAATATCCGATCGCTTACAGCTGCGATATTGCCTTCAAGCGCAGGAAATTGATTCTATTATGCAGAAACCGTTGAAAATAAAAAATAAACAAAAGAGATATACGTTGGAAAACCGGTTAACTTCTAACGAAGGAAAATATTCTTTTAGTAGAAACTGAAGAAGATAGATTTATTACATAATGCTGCATATAATAACCAGTACAGAAATTTAATAACTTTTTGTTAGATGTTACTTACTCGAAAGATGCACTCCAAATTAACGCTGCCATATCAGTAATTCGCAGAATTCAATTCGCAATTTAGCATTAAACCCGTAAAATATACAATTGCATATTAAGAACAGCTTCAGTTTCTTTCATATTTCCTGCGATACCAATATCATTAACACAAATCATTAGATAGTACACTACTTATCTGAGAGCGTCATGCTCGCCAGAAGGTGAATCAATTAGCCCCAAACGGGCTGTGGAGGATGTTGGCAAACGTCACAGCATACAAGGCATTCAGGTGATGAGGTCCACATTCGAACTAGGCCCCAAAACAGAGGGGCCCTCCGAGGTAGGAGGAATCGCTGAAGTTTTAACAGCTCTCGGATCACCTGAAGTAAATTCTCAACCAAGCAAAAGCGCCGATGTTTTGCAACTCACAGGTGACGCTAAAAATACCGGACAAACTTCAGCTATTTGCAGTACGTTACCGGAATCAAAATTGAAGTAATTCACTTACCCTGTAATGCAGGTAACTGACCAGGATGGCTAGCAATTTTATGATGAATAAACCGTCTTAAGGACGGGGGACGTATTTGCTCCAAATAAGTGTCCAAGGTTCATAAACCGCATCAAAGTGAAGCTTCCACAAATAATATTTTAAAATACTTGAAGCTAAGAGCTAAAACTTGGAGCACAATTACAGGAATAATGCCGATGCTATTGTTTGCAAAAGAAAAACAAACGAACCAAAACGATTTGTTTGAAACGGTTGCTAAGTCTGCCGGTAAAGCAGATTACCACCTAATCACTAAAGCTGCGTTCGAATTATGCACCCAATAAATTCTAATGTTAATTAAGCTTTTAACACGTAATACAGTGGCACTACGGGTTATTAAAGGAAAACTGTCAACTTATTGTCAGCTGATGTTGAGGTGTCCAAGGGTTTCGAGCAAAGGTGTTTGTAGCAACAACGCCCTTTAAAACATACTTCAATGACTATTTAAGGGTTGGAGAAGGATATACTACAGCATGTCAATTAACATAAGAGAAAACATGATGTTAGAGTTCCACGGTGAATATCTTAACTGGGCACTAAAGATAAATTTCGATATATACTATACAGGGTGTCAACAATTTTATTAGACAAGTCATAACTTCTAGAGTATTAGGTATATCAAAATGAGATTTGGTATGGACAAATGGTATAGGGGGAGGAGAGTTTTCGCATATTTTTCACTTTCTGGTCACTTCCGGTTTTACCGGAAATGGCTCCGGTTTCGAATTTTTAAATGAAACACCCTATATATTTTTATATTTTTGGATTTCTGAGACAATTCTGGATCAGAATGTGACATTTTAGACATTTTTTAAGCCTACTTGATTTTTTTAGAGACACTTTTAGTATGGCATCTAGGTGGCCATGATTGGACGCAAACTAATCTAAGGACCTCAGGTGATGTCAGAAAATTACAATCGCAAAGTTTTAGTGATTAGTATGATAGATAGGAATAAGACAAGTTGACAAAATAACATTATCGTGTCTAACTATTTTTTTTTAAATGGCGACCCTTTTTTGACAGGCACTTTCCGAAAAGAGGATATTTTGGTCAATCTAACGATACTCATAAATTAAATATTTCTCAGCAAAATACTGGATAATAATTTATTTTCTTTTGTCAAGTGTGCCATGGATAGCCAAGATGCATAATACCTATCCTCTCCCTATACCATTTAGCTACGAGTATACCAAATCTCATTTTGATACACATAATACTCTAGAAGTTATGACTTGTCTAATAAATTCGTTGACACCCGGTATATGGTTACCCGCTGCTTCTGTTAGCTGCCTAAGGTGAGAGCTTGCTAAAACTACAGATTTCGGCACTTAAGTAACACAAAATGGTAACAGGGTAAATTCAATTTCATCAAAACAGCATTACTAAAGGTAAAATAGCTTTTAATTTGTATGTAGCCAAAACATTACTAAAGTTGTAAAAACTCGCCTTTATAAATCTATTTTGAAAGTATTGCTACTTATGGTGTGAAAAATATAGGAAATATCTGAAAAGAAAACGTAGGAAGATGGAAGATAGTGGAAATGGACCTATTAGCGACGGACATGTGGCATAGTAAAAATGAACAGAATAAGGAATGATTATATTAGGGACAGAGCTGACGCTATAGGTAGTACCACTGAAGTCAGTAGATTAAATTGTTACGAACAAATGAAAAGGGCCGTAGAAGAGTGATAGACCTAGGGAGTATAAAAATGGTAGGAAGAAAAAGAAGAGCGCCAAGACTTGGGAGATGAGAGAAATGTCCAATTGTGTAATGAACTTCTGAACAACTGAACAAAAGCACTATAGTGGGTTAAATTTTAAATAAAAATAGTAATATAATTGCTGCAATATTCAGATGTCAAACTATCAACTAGAAATATATTTGCAATAGAGAATGTTTACAATTACCACTGCAACAATCTTTTTGACTAATAAATATATTAAAACTAAAAAAAAAAATTAAGTGCTCCCCAATACTCTCTTAATAAAGTTGCGAACTTTGGGGACCATTCTGTATAATATAAATGACGGTAGCAACTTAAAAACTAAAACAAATGGCTTTAAAAGTATACGGTTTGGGCATATCAGAAACGTCGCGTCTAGGAAATTAAGATGCCTGACTTAAGGGCGCGCCACGGAAGGGGTGCAGATAAAATTAGGTTGGAGGCAAAGGTGTGGAATGAAGTTGATTGCCAGTGTCGTGACCATGATTGTTCGCTCATTTCCCCGGATGTTAATTATCTATGTTTCCATTTGTGAAATTATTTGTTTGGTGTTATCTCTCCAAATTGCATTTTGATTAAATCGCTACCACCGGCATTATGAGCCAATAAATATGAAATTCCAGCCGAAAGGGTTTGAATTGAAGTTCCAACCGGTGCTAGTATCCACCGGCCTGTATTGTTTGTGACAGGCTTCGTGATTGCTCGCAGGTATCTTAAAAAGGCTGCGACGCATTTATATGTTGCGAAAACACTTTATGAAGTAAATAAAAGTTTAATTAAAAGCAAACACTTTACTTAACTTCGCTGAAATCGTTTGTTAGCTTTTGTACAAAGCGGGCCTGGCTAAGCTTTATCGTGCATTTTTCCATATTTGAATTTTCTTCGCAAACATACAGTGGCGATTTGGTTTGCAATACCTGTTTTACATATCAAGCGAATCTGTCACGCACCTATAACATGCGGAAAATGATGGCAGCTCTAACAAAAGTACCAAAAATTGCAGATGCTACAGTGTATCGGTATACACTAATTAAATTTGTTTTTAACTGTTTTAGATAAAAAACACTAAATAATACGTAACCATCATAATGTGCTATGAGCAACATTGTGTAACAAATAACTACTAAAACGGTAAAAAAAGTATTTAGCTCTTCAGAAACAACTAAATATTGTTAAGGCTCCACGTTGCAGCGCCTAATATTTGTTATGTTATAATTAAATTTTAATCAATTTAATTGCCCTATTTTTTTATCTTTTTATAATCAATACTATTTTCTGCTAGCCCCAGTAGATACACTTGACTGAAAATCAGATCGGATATTCTGAAAGTCGATGTTCCTATTTTAATTATGACAACTCAAAAACTTCTGTCAAATGATACTTCAAACTAGTTTTGAAAATTCAATTACAAACACTTCATCGTTACATTTGTCAGACGACAATCTCAAATAGTAAGTATTCCCTTAATTAAAATTAATCCACTTTAATCTATATTTTCTTATTTTTAATACCTGGATTCTGTTACCTTTTATTGAACTTAACACTCTCCTTTGCTAAAGCCAATTCATCCAACTCTGCAGCTGACCACACCACACAAATGTGGAGCAAAGCCACGGTGAAGGCCTCAACCGACAATCAACTGCCAAAATGTCCAGAATCAGGATCAACACAGGAACCTAGTTTGCTACAGGAATCAGCATCTACAGCTTCACCACAGTACAGATCCAAACAGACCTCAGTCGTAGTTGCGTTACTTCAATGTTCAACCCAAATCACTCATATCAAGTCCGCTACAACCTAGCACCAATAATCTTGACCAGAGACAAGCCACCCGATATCACTTGACAAGGCCCATAAATATGCTCACTCTGCTAATGATTTCTATGTAATCTTCTTTCCTTGTAAATCGTAACTTGTTATACAATTCAATAGATGCAAATATAATCTTACAATAACTTCAATTCAGCATTCCTTTCCTTTTATTTGCTTTTGTAGATTATAACTGTATTAGTTTGGTATTCTCACCACATTCTTTATCTTCTTCCACATAGTTGTCACATCTTCTATCCTTCTAACATTTTACTTGTTATTCTTTTTACACCACGCCAATTGTATTTCAGATTTTAACCCTTTTATACACCAAATATGTTTTAAAAAACTTTTAAAAATGGTTTATTTCTTAATTTCAAATTACATGATTTTCGTTTAAAAAATTTTTTATTTTCAATAAATACCATCTGCTTAGCGACTGGCTTATTTTTTCAGTCCAGCAAACTATGTTCAATAGTATATTTTGAAAAAGTATTTGTCATTATTTTCCAATTTCATTTCAGATATTAACTTAAGTTAGCACCCTACTGTTTCTCAATTAGCTTCAATTAATTAAATTATAAATTCTATTTTCTTTCTTTTCTAAATGCATCTTAATAATTTTAATATCCATTTCACATGTAATGTTATGAGCAGCAAACGGATTGTTTGAATTCTATAATTCATTAGATTACCGTCACCAGGTCTTATAAAAAAAGCTCTGCTTACTAAACTGAGCACTTTTACTCAATATAAATATCTGACAGGGGTGTGTCTAAACGGTTGACAAATATCTTTTTCAGTCTATACCAGTCTTGCTTTGTTCGTAAGGGTATGCTTCTCCTAGTAAAGTAGAAGTACAAGGAAACGTTTTCTTACTGACCAGTAAAGATAAGGTCGGATTTTGCGAAAAGCAGCGTTATTTAAATCAAGTAATTAAAAATTTGAAACAAACCATAGCACTTAGTCGGTATAGTTTTATAACCAGAATATGAGGAAATCATATATTTGGTTCACCAAAGTTGGCTTCCATCTTTTGTTTTTTAATTCAATAGTTTTGTACGGCACAGCTCATAAGGAATAAGTGTTAACGTTTAAGTATATTGCGGAAAGTCTGTGTTATATGTAAAATACAAGGAATATAAAAGCTAACAAGAAGAGGTTGCATTGCCTCATCTTACAAACCTGGAATATGCTGAACAAAACACTTCCAAAGTTATCACAATTAATAGGTTCAAGATTTTATGTTCTTATAGTTGTACAATACATATGTTGTGAGTTGAACCATCCAGTCTTTCCAGGCTTTCAGTTGAAGTACAATATGTAGAGCAAATATTCTAAAGTGAATATGTTGGTGTATAACAAAATCACATAATGGATATTCTGTTATATCCACATATTCAGTAGTCGATATTATATCAAAAAACATTAATTTTGAAAAAAGGATATTTTTTCAAAAATTTGCAAATCAGCTAAATATTAGTTATACCCAACTACGTCACTATCTTATGACTTAATTTCGTTAAAATCCCTATACAACTTCCAAGTTAACACAATGAGATGTGAAATTTTATAAAATCGGTGAATAGTCCTGGAGACCGAAAGGTAAAGGAGACAAATAACAGTAGTGAATGAATGAAGGAATGAAAATCGCGAGAGCATTGATAAACAAGTAGAAACGCGCATTCAATTTGAAGAATGACACAGGTTTAAACAACATTCGCGGTAGTAATAGTTATTTATGTATCAAAGACGTAAAACATGCGTTTTTGGCCTGCGGCTTGAAAGTTACTGCACGAAGTGCGAAGCACCGAAGGCTATAAAACGACAAGAACCAAAAACGCTGATTACGTCTGAGGTGCATACAAAACTTTATGTATGATCGGAATTTAAAAAGGCAGATTCAGATTATGGAAAACGTGAAATGAAAACAGGGCATTTTTAATTTTTTTTTGTAGCTGAATAGTACCGTTGTAACTAGGTATGGTTTTCTTTAATATGTGTTTGTAAATAACAACTAAAATGACGTCAGCAAGCGATAAAATTCTTTTACATCCGCTGACGTCATTTAGCTGGCAAAAAGATATTTATCACCCGAGGGCGGAGGAGATTAGCTTTGCGCTTGAAAATCTAGTCTAAAAACGCCTTTTATTGATTGATCGTACATAAATATTATTATATGGTAAAGTTTATACTTTATACTTTTTTCCGTGACTTATATTTAGATCACAGGCAGCGGACATCAGAATGAATTTGGCATATAATTTCACCATTTCACAAGTTAAATTTGTCATTGTTTGAGCAAATGTTTAAAATGTTGCGATATAGAGGCTGGTGCTTATGCACTTGCATGTGGCGGTACAATGATCAACTTGCCCCGGATTCGGTATACAGAGTTGGAGCGCGCCTTTTGTGCTTGTGCAGCAACCATTGTATGAGGTGCGTGTCGTGATGATGTGTTGACCTTGTTGCTCTATATCTTAGGTCTGTGGTTCTGAGTAGAGCACAGTTAAATTGGTGCCCAACTGTGAATGATCTCACCGAACCCAATTGTAATCGCCAGGGATACGGAAAAATCCGATCCCTGCGGGATTCGAACCGAGGACTTGCTTAATGCAAGCCTGGCGCTTACCCAACTGCGCTACGAGGCTTCTATAACATTTTTAATACTAATTGGAATATTTGTTTTGAAAATTAAGGATTTTACAGTATTATTCGAAATAAAGATTTTATTAAGGAAGGTAACATAAGGACTGACGGGATTCCAAAATAAAGAAAAGAGGCCGAGGACTAGTTACCTGAGAATCAACGTGGGGTACCTTTGATCAATTGTTTACATTAGTATTTATTTTAAAATCTTTGTTGGGTTATTACAGCAGTCATTAATGTTGATTAATAAAAATCTATTTTAAATTTTCATAAACAATATATATTCGGCTATCATGTGAGCATTCTTCAGTGTTAAATTGTACAAGATCACATTTTCACATTTGAAATCTGATATAAAATGTTAAGTTAGGATTGTGAGCGTATTTATTTAAAAGTTAGGTTACCTTACCATTATGAAAATTAATTATTTAGGTTCTGTTTATGTACAATTTATGTGGTATAATTAGACAACACCACATCTTAGTATTAAGTTATCATGATGGAATAAATGATTCATACAATAAATTAAATTATTTCAAACAAATATTTAATAACAGCAAAAAAATTATAGGAAAAATTAATATAACTACCACACAAATTGGTCATTTTTAACAAATTTAACTAGTAAAATAATAAATTAAAAACAATATATTACCAAAAAATATATTAAATAAATTAAACTCCTAACAGAAACAAATAAAATCGAAAACGAAGTCACTGATCCAAACAGCACACTTTAAAACGTCTAAAGTAAAAAAATAACTGGATAACTAACCACAGTAACATAAAAATAGCAGAAGAAGTACATAGTGTTTTAGAATTAGGACCGATTTTAACTTTTATAACTCTAAAGACAAAATTTCAAATGAAAATATAATTGTAAATATTGAACATAAAATAACAAATCTTGATGAAAATAACCAAAATAGAACAAGGTCTTCAATATGTAACATCTTAATAAATTGCAAAAAAATATATTAAATATCTCAGAGCGAAAAACGAATAATGCCTTATTAATAAAAATCAAACAAACTGAAAAGTATCTAAATAAAAATAAAGAATTATTAATTACTAATGCAGATAAAACATATATAACAGTAACAATCTACAAAACAGATTACAACAAAAAATTTTTAAACCTTTTACATGATACCGAACCGTAAACTTTAGAAACAAAATATTCAACTAGTATAATACAAAACCAAAATAATAAAATGTTACAAAATTGGCTGAATAACAAATATATTGATAATAAAACTTACAAAATTTAATATCACATAATCGACTTGCTCCAAAAATTTATGGGCTACCAAAATTACACAAACAAAATATACCTCTAAGACCAATAGTAGCGTCTTGTATGAGTCCTATTTATAAATTGTCAACATATTTATCAAATATATTAATACAAATAACACAAAAAAATAAATACAGTGTGAAAGATTCATGGACATTTAAACAAAAAATAGACCGAACTAAATTACCTAAAAACACACTTTTTTCTGTTTAGACGTAATATCTTTATACACAAATATACCAATTAATTTAGCCATTGAAACTATAACAAAATACTGGAATAAAAATTTAAAAAACTGACAAACATTCCAAAAAATGAATTTTTAAAAGCTTTACAAAATATCCTCAAATCTAATTATTTTCAATACGATAACCAAATTTACAAACAAAAATTCGGAGTAACTGTGGGCCAGCCACTTTCTAGTACAATTGCAGATTTGGTAATGCAAAACATAGAATAAAAATACTAAGAAATGAAAATGAAATATGATTTTATCAAATGTGTGTAGATGATATAATAATAGGTACTGACAAATCAAGTATAAATAATATTTTTTAAATATTTAATAGCATGCACCCCAGATTGCAATTCACACTAGAAAATGAAAATAGTAAAAATTCAAGAAACTTTTTCGACATGACACTATAAGAAAGATGGAAATATAGAAACAAATTGATACAGAAAAGAAATTAAAACAGACCGTTACTTAAATTACAATTCTCTCACTACACTAAAATACAAAAAAAAACTTAATAAATAGCCTAACAGACAGAGCGATTATACTATCGTAAAAAGATCACAAAGATAATTTAAAACAAATTAAAACAGTTAACAAAATAACTACCCATTACTTTTCATAAATAAAAATATAACAAGAAGAATACAGACATTAAACAATAAACATAATGATGATTCCATTAACTTACAACCTATGTTTTTCGGAAAAGAATTTAACATTAGTCAAAAAATAGTGTACAAAATATAATAACTTTATCATATATTCCTAAGCTATCCAAATTATTAGAAAAAGAATTAAAAAAACAATTTCCAAATTCCTTATAAAAATCATAGTACAATAGGTCAAAATTCCTTTAGTAAACTAAAAGGTAATGCACAAATTGAAAATGAAACAAATACAATATATCAATTAAATTGCGATGCACAATACATAGGCCAAACAAAACAAAGAATAAATCAACACAAAAACTCTATCAAAAAAAAAAATAACAACCCATAGTAAACCTAATACAGCTCTTTCCGATCACGCAGTAGAGAAATTCTATAATTTTAATACACCAATTGTATTACAAAAAGAAAATAATTTAAGAAAGAAATTAAAACACGAAAGGAGGCACATTAAAAAGAACCCAAATTCAATAAAGTACACAACGCACAGTGATAATTTAAATGCGATTTATCATAACATAATTCATTTCATACTGATGTCGAAACTAAAATTTTTTGGATTATTTATGGATCAAAAAACGGAACATTAAAGTCCTAGTACTTTAAAGTAAAATATTAAAGTTCAAGTACATTAAAATTATACGCCAGTTGTTGACATGAAATTTGAAATGATTTACAACTTTTTATTTAAAGTTCCTTAAACTTGCAGTATGAAATAAACTGTTGTATTCACCACGAACGAAAAGTGTTTTTAAAGGTCCTCGCAAGTAATTCCGTCCTCAGCTGACGCCTCGGCCGTAAACAACTTTCTCTTCCTTTAAAATGCCAGTTTTCGTTCTAGATAAATAAACTACTATTAAAAGTAATAATCAAAATAAAATAATAATTTTGGTTTTAAATCTGAAACTGACTCTACTCTTAGAAAATATCACTATTGGAAATAATGAGAATCCCATGTTTCCTGGCACGTATCATGCGTATCCAATTCCCGATTTTATCAACTGTTACATATACGTAATTAAAACACTGAAAACCAATATAATAAATGAATAGAAAGAACCAATCCATCATTATAACTTAACAATTAAGATGTGGTGTTGTTTAATTCCACCACCTAGACTGTTCATAAACAAAAGCTAAATAATTTATACTGATAATAGTAAGATAATCTAACTTTTAAATAAATACTCTTACAATCTTAACTTAACATGTTATTTCAAATATATACTAATTTCAAAATGTAATATTTTACTATTTAACACTGAAAAATGTTCATATGATAGCCCAATATTTTGTTATGATATCGTACTTCAAGACTAATAATTAATTTAGAAAAATTAATCGTACCTAAAGATTAATTACATAATGATAAAGCACATAATAATTGTTAAAACATTATCTATATATATAAAACTGAAAGTCCTGACTCAGTCACTCACCCATTCATCAACGTCCAGCCCAAACCTTTGGACCTAGAAAGCTGAAATTTTGCAAAGAGGTTCCCCTTATGATGTATACAAGGAATAAGGAAGGATATTTCGAAATTCAACCCCTAAAGAGGTAAAATGGGGGTTCCAATTTTGTATGGAGAAATAACATTAAATAGACATTTCGACTTGAAACTTCGTAGGAGTACTCCTAAAAACAAATAAGCAAACACATATTTCGTGGTTTTCCAAAAATCAACTCCTTAGGGGGTAAAATGGGGTAAATAAGCCTAAAATACGATATGGGTGTCGTTACTGAGGTTTTTTAGGACGTTGATTGCGAAAATAGCATTTATTTTTAAGTCCAACACGGTGGACATGACATAAGGGAAGGGACGGGACGGGACGGGACGGGACGGGACGGGACGAGACTGGACGGGACGGGACTGGACGGGGCGGGACGTAACGGGACTTAACAGGACGAGAAGGGACGGGACGGAACGAGACGGGACAGGGCGGGACGGAACGAGGCGGGAGGGAAAGGAAAAGGGAGGGATGGAAGGGGAGGGGGCGGGACGGGACGGGAAGGACGGGACGGGGCTAGACGGAAAGGGAAAGGGCGGGACGGAACGGGACGGGACGGAAAGGGAAGGGATGGAATGGGATGGAAGGACAGGGGACGGGACGGAACGAGACGGGACAGGGCGGGACGGAACGAGGCGGGAGGGAAAGGAAAAGGGAGGGATGGAAGGGGAAGGGACGGGACGGGACGGAACTGGACGGGACGGGGAGGGACGGAACGAGACGGGACGGAAAGTGAAGGGTTGGGATGGAAGAGGAGGGAACGGGACGGAACGGGACGGGACGGGATGGGACGGTACGGAGACGGGGACCGAGAAAGGGACGGGAATGGGGACGGGGATAGGTTGGGATGGGATGGGATGGGATGACAGAAAATAATTGGTTATTATTTAATACACAAATAACGAACTTTGAACGCACGAAGTCGCGGGTAACAGCTAGTATTTTATGAAAGGTGAAGTTAAATATTAAAAGAGGTGGATTAGCTATAAATTTTGTAACAAGCAAAAATTGAAAATAAAACGCAATTAAAATGGTTTTTCTAATTAAAATATTATAATTGAGTATACGTGATATAAATAAATAAATAAAAAAAGGAAGTCAAAGTAAGGAATTTTAAAAGTTATTAAAACGACTAAGGGAGGAAGAATAACAACTGACGGTGTTGCAACAAGAAGGTAAACAGCTACGAGCAGCAAAATAGTATTTGGCTCATAAACAACTGGATGGGATTGAAACTTAACTATGGTGGAACAATTGGTCGATGACGGAGGTTGGTGCTGAGGTATAAAAGGTAATTTAGAAACGGACTAAGATGGAGTTGCTACTTCAGAACACGGAGGATAGGTGTTCTTCAGTTCTGGCGTGCAGGTCACCATTGTGATTTGGATAAGGAGTGGAGTAAACAACAATACATAGAGTCGAGTTGGATCCAGCGTCTGTACATCTAAGCAGTTTGGGTTGATGATTGGAGCGAGCCTTGTCGGATATTTCAGTAAGGTGGTTTCTGCAGCGCAAGTGTATTGCAGATATTAAATCATAATTCAAACTACAAATGAAGCAATTAGTAGCAGCGGCTGTTATACATGGTCAATATGAGCGTTACGTACCTGGCCATACCTGGACACCGGAAACATCTGATTGGAGCTCTTAAGTGAAAAGCAGTTACAGGTATATGTAAGAAAAATAAACAACAATAAGTTTCAATAGTGAGCAAATAAAATATAATAAACTAGTTGGCCCGGCAAACCTTGTTCTGCCCAAAAATAATTTGTCTCTGAAACCCCGTTTAACCACTATAGAGTTTTAATTTTATATCATGTTCATCGTCTTGGACTTAAAAATTTATGCCATTTTCTAGCTGTAACTCGCGACTGCGTATGCGCGAGGTTAATTATTTGTGTATTAAATAATGACTAATTATTTTCTGTCATCCCATCCCATCTTATCCCACCCCATCCCCGTCCCCGTCCCGTCCCTTCTCGTCTCCTCCCCTACCATCCCATCCCATCCCGTCCCGTCCCGTCCAATCCTTTCCCTTCCCGTCCCGTCCAATTCAGTCCCGTCCCGTCCCGCCCCGTCCCTTCCTGTCCCTTCTCATCCCTTCCCGTCTCGTCCAGTCCAGTCCCGTCCTTTCCCGTCCCGTCCCGTCCCCTCCCGGCAAACTGTGTTTTGTCTAAAAATAATTTGTCTCTGAAACCCCGTTTAACCACTATAAAGTTTTAATTTTATGTCATGTCCATCGTCTTGAACTTAAAAATAAATGCCATTTTCGGAATCAACGTCCCAAAAAACCTCAATAACGACACCCATATCGATTTTTAGGCTTATTTACCCCATTTCACCCTCTAAGGCAGGGGTGGCGAACCTATATTCATCTACGTGCCATTTTTTCTAGAGAAATGTTTAATGAGGCCATGACGTGCCATCAAACAATCTTGACTTAGTGGTTAATGGGAAAAAATAAAACTAAATACTATCAACTTAAAACTCTTTATTTGCAACAAAAATATACATTTTGTACAGCAATAGTGACGTTATGTTTATTTAAATGAAAGAAAAAATTCGTGAGACTTCTGCTGTTGCAAATTAGATGCTAAATAACTTATATTAGCTCCATACTTTGTTACTTTTAGCAGAATGCAAGTTGGACTGGATTCATCTGAGAAACGGCTTCTAAGCGAGTCTTTAATGTTATTCATTTCTGAAAAAATTACTCACAAGCATAGGTAGATGAAAATATTGTTAAGATAGCAAAAGCCAGCTTCTTGAGACTGCTAAATGTGTCTGGAATTGAATTCCACGTTTCCATAATTTTGATATTGGCATTTTTACTTATCTATATTACCTGATACATATAGTCTTTCTATTTCATTTAATTCCAACTGTTTCCTTGGTTCGAAAAATTTTTGAATCCATATTGAACTAGACTGGAAATCAATCAGCTGCATTTCAATTTCTTCAATTTCCAACCAATCAAATTTGGCCAAGTTCAGTTTATCAAGTGAAGTTACATCAGGATATATAATAAATATCAGTGTTTCCGATAATTCTTTGAACTGAGAAAATCTCGTTGAAAATTCTTTGATTGAAGAATTAATTACCGAATTAAACTCTTCAGTGACTTTTGCTCGGTCTGGTTTTTCATGTAAATCCAAATCTCTGGAGATTTTTTTCAAGTTTGGGAAATACTTGTAGTTTTTGGTAACAATATCGTTACTGAAAACTTGCAGTTTAGCTTCGAAAGCATGAATGAGATCTATCATAACAATAATTGTTTTATTTGCGCCTTGAAGCTTCATGTTCAATCCATTGTTAAATATAAATTGTTTCGATTAGGTACCTAAATTCCTTAATTACTGCCGTGCCCAAATTATTTTGTGGCGTGCCATCAATGGCACGCGTGCCAATGGTTCGCCACCCTTGCTCTAAGGGGTAGCGAACCCGACAGACGTTGTCCTGCCCGAACATTGATTTGCCTGCTATTAGCGGGTTCAGCAAACGTTTTTCCGATATTCGAATTTTCGATTTCTTTCATTTTAAAAACATGCTAATAGCTACAACTAATTTCATTATCCGTGGCGGGCTGGTCATCATTGCGGTTCGCACGTAAAGTAGATACCAGCGCAGCTGACTGTCTTCGACGACCTATGTTAACTCGTCGTGCCTTTGGCATTGTAACGGACACTATAAAATGACACGGAATTGTTTTCACAATCACTTGTGCACAAACCAAATTTGAATGTCTGACTGACTGACTGCGACGACTTATGTAAAGCATTTGGAATTACATTAACTATTAGTGTCTTATCTCTTCCCCTTTCGGTTACCTGATGCGGATTATGACATTATGGGGAAAACCCTTCAAACCATTAAGCACGGGTGTGACTGAAAATAGAAACAACACACTTTCGATATTTTCTAATTTTCCGGCGTTTCCTTTGGATTTTCTTAATTTTTCATTCCGTAAGAACCTTCTATGCAGTATTAGAAAACTTAAAGAAAAAATGATAAATAAAATCGGTAAAGTCTCAAGTTATGGCGTGACCAAGGGAAATAGGGATTCATTTTTATATATATATAGATACAAGAAGTGCTTATCATTATCAACATTTAAAACGATATTAATTGTAGAAGATATGAGTTCAGCTAACCTTCCATATGAATTATTTAACTTTCACAGTTATAGAAGTCTCATTTGATATAATTCTCATACCACCAATTAACCATGAGGTATAATAATTTTAATAATCAAGACGATAGTAAATATTAATAATTGCATATAATTAATCATAATTCATAAAATATGAACCTAACCTGATTTAAGAGTAAATGTTGTACCGGAGCTAGTAAAAGAAATACGAGTAAAGTCAATAGTAAATAATTTAATTGAGGGCATAATATTTTTGCATAAGTTAATCTAAATAAAAATTCATCTATTTAAAAATTATTGTTTATGCAACTTTGAAATGGAAGTTTTAATCAACATTAATGGCTGCTGTAATAACCCAACAAAAATTTTAAAATTTAAATAATCCAGCCGTATAAAAAATTTTACTATATTAGTATTTATAATAGTTGGGCCCATATTAGAAGCGTTGCAAACTTTTTTGGTATCCTATTCTACTCTAATTGGCGTAGTACCTCCAGTGGTCAATAGTAATCTCAGAAATATACGATTCCAAAGGCGAATAGTTTATTCTGAATTTGAATTTTGGTTATTAACTGACCATCTTTTTGAATGCATTCCGTCCAAACCATTTCTATCGACCAGATACTATAACGGAGGTATTGCCAAAAAATATCACGTTATGGATCGCCTTAGCATGAAGTAGGTAATAAGAAAAAAAATTGTCATTCGTTACTCGCCACCATCGCAAAGGTGAAAGAGTTCTTAAAATGTATCGATGTTATTGGCGAAATGTGATGCACCTTATCTGATAAGAGTGCTAAAATTTTGTGTTGACTTGCTTTCGTGATTAATTACATCAATCGTCCGAATTAAAATTGTTATTAACACAATATGACGGTATTACAAATTAAAACATCATGCTAAAAATAGTTTCCATTTGTGTAGTAGGTAACTACATTTTTATACAGTGACTCTTTATGGCAACAGCTTGATTATAATTACCAGTATTTTTAACCTAATACATTTTAATCTGTTTCACTCTGATGGATTTTATACCCATACAAAGTAAGATATGAATCTTTGCAGCAGTCTAGCGAATAATTAGTGTGTGATATAAACAGAACGGTTTCCTGTTTCATTCGTTGCTTTACTATTATACCCAAATTTTGTAAAAAATTAATTACATTTCACACAACTTTTATTTATTGAAATGTATTTAGTTAATATATATTCTTCGACAAGTTTTTCATTATCGTTTCTTGATGGGATCTAAGTGTTTCTTTTAATTTGTGCCCGCATTTGAGCATTTGTTTTAACGAGCGTGCAGAATGATTACGGAATCTAGTTACAAACTAGCAAATTACGCTTTAACCGCCTCGATGCTGTAATTGCAGCTGAGCAATTTCAATTTACAGGAAACACAAAACAAAATGGCCGTTATATCCGCACTACAAACGAACCATGCTGTTATTAAGCGAGTCAACACGTCCTTTTTCATTAATGGCTGCCCTGCATTTGATTGGCCTGCCTAATGATAGGTAAATTGAGGATAACCGTTTACTTCTTCAACCGTGTCGCCCTTTTTATTGGGCTAACAATTGAAACGGCCATACAACGCTAAGCAGCTTTGCGAATTCCGGCAAAACGTGCAGAATAAAATGGTGAAGGAAATTACGGGACGCGTTGTTTTTGCTGTAAAATTTTCTCATTTACGAAATTGAAGTGGGAACTTTAGAACGGAAGTTGCGATTGGTTTGATAAAACTCCGATTATTCTAAAACATGAGACGTTGTTGGATTTACGTCACATAAGTTAAAATGTATTAAATATTTGACTGTACGAGTAGCAAATTCTGTAAAAATTTAAGCAAACTGGTAGTTACGCAATGTAGCTTTACGCAATTACACTTCCAATTTTATTTGTTTGAAAAACCCTGCAGGCCTCTACAAAAAATTAACACAACCACGCTGCGACTGCTTTAATGCCATTTAAAAAAACACGGTTTATGTACATCGAGATTTGCCAGTTTCATTATTTTTAGCCACCTTGGCCACATACTTCGTCTGCGTTACATTTTGTGTTGTAAGTTGTAACTGTTCTAGGGAATACTAAAAACTGCAGTTAACAGAGTTTTGAATACCTAATGGCCCTATAAGTGCATACGTATAATACGCATATACCAGCTTGGGAATATTATGAAGAGAGAACCAGAAACGCTATTAATGTAAGTATACGTACAGGGTGTTTCAGAAGTATGGTACTAACGAGAACTTTATATTCCACATGTAAGCATGGTAATATCAAGCGAAATATGCTTCTATAAAATGTTAGTACCTAGTTAATTAAATACTAGTGCCGTCAAAGTTTGATATAGAACGAAATATACAGGGTGATTCTCAACCTATACGCATAAACTTGGGGATTTATTCCTAATGTCAAATAATGACTAACAGGCAAAAATAATTGTAATAAAAGATTTTAGTTTCCTATATATCCGCGAAATTTATTTGCAAATAAATTGCATTTTCTTTTCAGGTAAACTACCCTTTTGGTTTATAATACGGTAAAATTTTACTAAACAAAGTTGTCCAAAATGAAAAATTTTGGCCCTATACAAAATTTCAAGGAGCTCTACCTACTTAGATCAAACCGTCATCTTATACATAAATTTAGTTTATTAAGAGGTTTGCATAAAATGTACTGCACGCGTAGTGTTACGAGGTCTTACCCACACGAGAAAATTAGACCGCACGGCCTACGGAATCGTGGGTAAAAGGTTTTCTCTAGCGGGTAATATTCACATAACACTACTTGTATAGTAAATAACTATTATTATGTAGTTTTTGCCATACTTGTGTTATAAGATTTATCCACCGCACGCTGTGTTTGTAATTTCTGTGAAACCAGTCAGGTATCGTAGGATCAAAAATAATCGAACAATAATTTTCGAACGATTGTGTTTGTTCATATACCTATAGTCGGTTCAGTAAACATAAAAACGCAAAGTGGCCTTTGATTTCCAAAATTTCATGAGTGTACTTCCAGAATTTATCTTTGTCTCGGAATGTACTTACAAAAGTTACTAAAACAAATAGGTTAAGGGTGTGACATTTACATCCTATCTGTCATAAATGTTGTAATTAACTACTTTCAACAAATACTCTGTTGGATACTATTGACGTAGCGGTTATTAATAGGTATTTTTATTACATTTTATAAAACTTCAGATGAGAATTTCTAGAAAAATATCTAATTTGACATTGACAATCAGAAATATTAATTGTCATTTTTAAATTCGAATCTGCCTTTATGCAGGTGTGGAAACCTTTGCAAAACAAAATACAGAATCCCTAGTACAAAAATTATATGCACATGCCAACTTCAAAATTTTTTAAATGTTTTTGTGTTTACTGAATGCCCTATACCAGCGTTGTAAAGTCGGATAAATTGGTCTTACAATACCTGAATGTCTTCCATAGAAATAAGAAAATAACGTGCGTTAAGTAGATTCTATAACACAACAGGTACGGTAAGTAATGTAAAATGAACGTATCGATCTTATACCGTAATACACTATTACAATTAAGTCTCAAAATTGATAAAATTATGTTTTAGAGGGCAATAAAGAATACTTTATAGTTAGTTTTAGAATCCTCATAAACGGTGCGTAAAAGGATCCTTTATCTAATAGACTTGTCTGTCAGGGACGCTGTTTTGTCTGTCCGGGACGCTGTTTCGGCAGCCAAACCGTAAGAGATAGAGAAAAAAGTTATGAAAGTTATATGTTTGGAATGGTCATGTCAGGTCAGAAACCGAATTTCAGTCACGTGACACTTCCGGTTTTCGAGAAATCACATGATTTCCGTCCGTCCGGGACGCTGGTCCGTCCGGGACGCTGTTTCAGCAGCCAAACCGTAAGAGATTTGTCTCACTGGTTGCTAGTATATTACTATTTTTTATGTTAATTTATGTTTTTGTAGCTACTCAAAAATTGCATCTATAAATAATAGGTATAAACTTGATTAAATAGCCAGGTAATATTCTGCACTTTATTTCATTTGTTAAATCTTTATTCCAATTGCCTAGCTCGCTAGAACATACAAAACTCAAATCGGGGTTGGATTATAACACTTGGATATAATGAGCATATGATTAAATTACCATTAGATCCAATGCAAACTTGGTGGAGTGGCATTTTCTAATTATATCAAGCGAAACTTTGTTTTGAAATAACCTCAATGCATTTTACTGAATAAAGAACTAATTACAATCTGCTTAATTAGGTAAGTTCTCTTTGTTTGTATTACTTTGCATTAGATACAATAATACTTATCTTAGGTACCTCCATTACTTTACCACAGAAACGTTCCAGACATCGTCTTTTTTAGGCTACGCAGTCTGGAAACCAAGAACCGCAACGAACTCTAAAGTCAGGCTTACCTGCTGAACCTGGTTGGCTGCAAGAGCACCACCCTCAGTTGCACGGCTCTTTCTCAGTACACTTCTTCTGCCAACGACACCGTACTTTCGCAGACGAGCTCCACCACTGGCCCCTGCTTGCAAGCAATCACGAACCACTTTTATTACTTATGGTGAATGTGTTAATTTATATCTTTTGATATAACTTTCACCATTAAAACACTATTTAACTGATTACTGGGTTTAATTCAATTAATATATCAAAACTAGCTACAGCCCAAAACTGTTTACTTGTTCGAGCTATTATTTTTCGCTTGTTATTTTAATTCTTTCTTATTGTCTAGTAACTGACATCATTGTAATATGAAAAGAAATTGTCATTCGTTACTCGCCACCATCGCAAAGGTGAAAGAGTTCTTAAAATGTATCGAGGTTATTGGCGAAATGTGATGCACCTTATCTGATAAGAGTGCTAAAATTTTGTGTTGACTTGCTTTCGTGATTAATTACATCAATCGTCCGAATTGAAACTATTATTAACACAATATGACGGTATATATTTCCATTTGTGTAGTAGGTAACTACATTTTTATACAGTGGCATTCAATTACGAGTAATACTAAATTGTATTTGATTTTTGTAAATGTCAACAATTTACCACTTGTTCACATAAACACATTTTAATGATTCTTTTCAGTTTACACTTTTAATCTTGCTCTCAGGTAAACGTGTTGTTTATTATTTCAAACTGTCCATTCTTGGGCAAACATTCCTTAAAGTGCTCACACTCATTTAATAAATTATAATCATACTTTTATGTGACTGATCTTACTTTTTCAAATAAATTGTAATTTACTATTTATTTTAGCATGTATTAACATTATTTAGCATTACTTTTAAGGTAATTTTGCAGTATACTTTAGCCGCATAAAAGCATTTATTAAAATTAATTTCCAGTTAATAACTTTTCATGAGAAAACCTGCTCGCAAGTCTCAACATTTTAACAATTAAACCACAACCAATCCTGTTATTAATTATTTAAACATAAAATTATCGATTGAACAGAATAGCCTCTGGGTACAATCCCATGGCAATACGTATGGGTATGACACGACAAACGTCAAAATTTAACTCAAACTTGTCTTTCGGTAACTGCTTGGTCAATTTAATTCGAGAATGTTTCACAAGCATTAAGCACTACACTAGAGCTTGCTTTAGTCTTCTCAGTGGACCTCAGTGGTCTTGAATTTGAATGGCTTCAACATTTAACTTGGTCATGTAATATTGCTTCATGCATTTGGGAAACACGTTTGATTTCTGCCTCAAATGTCTCTATTTACAGATCCCGATGGATATCTTTATTTATTACATCAAAGAGCGTTTAGTATGTCTCTTTATTATTTTTTTCAAACCTTTATATATGCTATTGATATTCGTTGGTTTAGTACATACACAGAGCTGTGCTCCGTATATTTATGCGGGTTTTAGGACCTGCTTATATATTAGAATAATAGCAAATTGTTCTGTAGTATTAACTTGAACCTTTGCTCTAACGTATGGGTAATAAGTTTTGAGAAAAGTGGCCTTGTAATTTCTGCTCGATTTTGATGTCTGATCTAGTTGTCGTGAAACCGGTAAACAAATCGTGTTTTGCTGTTATTGAGATTAGTTGTCATGTTGTTAAAAGATCTAAAATTAACCATTAATTTTCGTTTGAATAAAATGTCGTTATTTTGCTGATTAAGCATTTTCTCAAAACTTATGCCGCATACGTTAGCACCTAATACCTTATCTTGTATTGAAATTTTCTCACATTTCTTTTTAACATGCTCCTTTCATCTAAGATTAGTCGTCTCAAGGGCCATTGTGACTATTGAGCTATGCGCTGTTCTGTTCCCATTTAATTTTGTTTCCATTTCTTTGCACAATTACTGATGCTGTTGACAGCATCTTGCAGCTTGTTTATAACATCTTATTTGTTTTTCCTTATTGCTGGTATATCAGTGTTATCTGCAAAAGTTGCTAAAGTTGTTCTATTGGCATAAGGAATATAATATGTATAAAGAAGGTCCCGAGTGGTGTAGCTTGAACAAGCGTCCACGTTCGATCAGCAGAGTTAAGCAACGCTGTGTCTGGTCAGAACTTGGATGGGAGTTCCACGGCTGCATCTCTCGGCGCCTCGTGGTACGGCTATCACGGAAAAAAGTTGGTCCCGGCGGTCATAACAACATCATGACAGTCGTTAGTGGGGTTGGAAGTCCTCATAACTGCACAGCGACGCCTATAATTGGCCTAACGGCTGTTGGCTGAGTGCAAATTAAATAAATAAATTAAAGAAGGTAGAAAATAGGAACAAGCCCGCGAGCATTTGTTTTTATGTGTTTTAGTGCTAAATATTTCTCTTCTTGTCTAACCCTGCTGTGTCTTGTGCATTTTCTGAAGTAATCCATGGTGTCATACTGAAGGCTTCGGATACGTCCTGAAGTACAGATAATATTAGTTTTAGGGTATTTTACCCCTAAAAATGAAAAATGCTAGAACATGAACATGAACAAAAACATTGTGCATACGTTTTAATGAAGCATAAAAGAAAGGTAATGGTACTAAAATGTTGTTTTACAGTGTCTTGAAAAGTTTATTTTTCTATAAGAGGTCGTAAAGTGTAGGTAAATTGTAGCAAATTTACGAGGTGATCGCTCAGAGTAACGCTCCATTGTTCACGTAGCGGAAACGGTATTAATACTAATAAATATTACTTGCAAATAGCATACGTTTGCAGGGATAGTGAATGTGTCCAGAACGTCGCGGCGACTATCAAAATTACTTCAAAGTAGTTGCAACTTTGAAGCCACAATTTAGTGACATACATTTGTCGTCCGCTACCATCGTTACCCACCTTGAAGTTTTGTAACTTCAAGGTTGTCCCAGAAGTAATTAGGACATTTCCAATACCGGGAAATCCATCTACAAGTCTTATACTGCTACATTGTTATCACATAAGGTGGGTGCTATAGCCGAGTGACAACCTTTTTTTTCTATTTTTATATAATTCACATAAATGTCTAGAATTACGAAAAAATAAATTAAGTCTGGAGTTTTTGTGTCAGTGGGTCAGTAAGGTGGGACCTCCTCCTGCAGTGTAAGCCATTTTCTTTCACGGTTGCGAGTAATTTTCTGCCCTTGGGGGTGACCAAACTTGACTCACACTGTGTATGCTTCCTATTATCTACGGTAAATCTTTCTTCCAGCTTACATAGCGTTGCTAAATATTCAGTTTTCTGTATACGATACTTTGACGGTCAGTATATACTGTTACCTTTTATTTTAGTTTTCTCAGCTGTCAGCAGCATTTTATGTGATTTAATTGGAACTTGTATGTTGCGTAAAATAGTATTTTTAATTATTATAGTACAATTTGAGGGTGAATATTAGTCATTTTCAGAAATGGCTCTTTAGAAAAATGCGTTTCCGACATCAGACATATATCTATTTTATTTAATTATAGAAACACCTGCACTTTCTTGTTATACTGGCGACGAAAAGTCTTATGTTTTCTGGCGTTAAGACTATTACTTACAGAGTGCGCTTCTTTACAGTTTAGGAATTCTGGATTTTACTTTTCAGGTTTCCTGCACTCTACTGTATAAAGCGTCCATGCACCCGCTACCCAGTCTGATTTTTGCAATACCTTTGAGTGTATCCAAATCGTTGACTATTTTGGCACTCAATACCTCATAGTTTGTAACATTCGCCAATATTACGAAAGACGGACTACGAATCTTTTTCCTTTTTTCGTCTACATCTGATTGGGCTTCAATCTGTAATGTAATTTCAGGTGAGTTTTTGAATTTTCTTTTATTACCTTTTCTTGTTTTCGCATATTTCGATAATTCCCATTGAAGTTCTTCTTTATCAGCATAGTTTTCATCGATTGGAGTTTTTTGATGGTTCATCTAATTCCACTCCTAATGCCTTAATTTTTTGGTAAGCTGTTCAACAGTGTGTTTGTAGAATATTTTTGGCTGTTAGCGCTGACCGCTATGTATTATATGTAATAAATTATTTTATTTTCAATTTTAGCTATTATTGACTCAATATATTCTTCAAGTATAACGTACATTTAGTCAATAATACTAGAATTTTTACAGAATAATAATACTTAATCTAAAAGGTCGCACAAAGATGAAGCTGTTAAAATTTTAATCAATACGTGGTTAAACATTGCAAATAAGGTAACACATGAATAACCGGGTCCCGGGTGGTGTAGCTTGAACAAGCGTCCACGTTCTATCAGTAGAGTTAAGCAACGCTCTTTCTGGTCAGAACTTGGATGGGAGTTCCACGGTTGCATCTCTCGGCGCAAACATCATGACAGTCGTTAGTGGGGTTGGAAGTCCCCATAAATGCATAGCGACGCCTATAATTGGCCTAATGACTGTTAGCTGAGTGCGAAGTAAATAAATAAATAAATAAAACTGCCCTAACATATATAAAAATTATAAAAAATTTCCATTATAACAGAATATCCTAATAAGAAAATACAATTATACAAGCACGTAACCCACAAAACGTCAAACGTTTCATTGGAGATTAACAAAACAGAAGATTTCCGTCCACTTTTAATACTAACATATCCGAAACTTGTATCGACTTCGTCTGCGTCCGATTAGGAAACACGTCTTCCATAAATTACTTGGAGAATATCTTAACTTAAAAATTGTGACGATAAACGTTTCAGGTAAAAAATAAAACTTTTAACTTAAAATGAATATGTTAATTATAACAATATCTATTATTAACATTGAAAATGTTTAAGGAATTGGAGATGTGACGCTAGTACGGGGCTCTTTTACCGATTTGTGTGACGCTTGGAAAATGCGCAGTTTTCGTTAATTTTTGCAAGTTGAAGGTATCGCAGGTGAATGTTGTTGGTGTCATTTTGAAGATCTCGTCAAGGGTGAGCTTTCTGGAGAGATTGTGAAAATGTAAGATTCGAGGGGGCAAAAATACTAGGGTTAAAACGATTTTTTGAACTCGAAAGCGTTCGGTGCTGTTACATCCCATACTTATTGAAAGAGCCTAATGTGATTTGGGGCTAATTGGAAAGAGGATGAACTAAATCTCATCGTACTGGCTGGTTTGTGGGGTCTGCGATGCACGGGGCGAAGTTACAGGGGTAGAAAGCTGAGGTGCATTTGTAGCAAATTGGATGTCCGCATAAACAGGGGGAAAGAAAAAATGTCGAATTTTGTTTTTAGCAGTATGTGGATGAATCTGTGGGTTTTTAAGAATTTTGCGGGTCACGTTGATTTAGGGGTTGCAAAATGGGGAAACCGTTATAACTATCAGAAAAATTGTAAAATTAATATTTGTGTGAAATTCGCTGTTTGGAGACTTTCTACTGGTTGATTTTACTTTTTAAGGGAATTAGGGAGGTGGGAATTTGGCGGCCCAGGTGAATATGGGTGTTGCAAAATGGGGAAAACGTTATAATTATCAGAAAAACCTTAAAGTCAATATTTGTGTGAAATTCGCTGTTTGGAAGTTTTCTAAGGATATATGTTCGGGACGTGTGAGTTTTGCAGCCCAGATGGATTTGGTGGTTGCAAAATGGTGAAAACCGTTATAATCGTCAGAAAAACCTTAAAATCAAAATTTGTGAAAAATTCGCTGTTTGGAGACTTTCTAAGCTTCGATATTCGGGATGTGGGAGTTTTGCAGCCCTGGTAGATGTGGGGGTTGCAAGATGGTAAAACTGTTCTAATTATCAGAAGAACGTTAAAGTTAATATTTGTGTGAAATGATGTTTGGAGACTTTCTACCAGTGTTTTAATGTTTTATGAAAATTCGGGATGTGGGCATTTTGCGACCCAGGTGGATTTGGAAGTTGCAAAATGGGGAAAACATTATAATTATCAGAAAAAATTAGAATTAATACTTTTGTGAAAGGTGCTATTTGGAGACTTTCTGCTGGTCGATTGTATGCGTTAAGAGAATTTAGGACGTGGGAGTTTTGCACCCCAGGTGGATTTGGTGGTTTGCAAAATAGGGAAAAACGTTATAATTATCAGAAAAACCTTAAAATCAATATTTATGTGAAATTCGCTGTTTGTAGACTTTCTAACGATCAATATTCGGGATGTGGGAGTTTTGCAGTCCAGTTGGGTTTGGTGGGGAAAACGTTATAATTATCAGAAAAACTTTAAAGTCAATATTTGTCTGAAATTTGCAGTTTGGCGACTTTATACGGGTCGATTGTATTTTTTAGGGAAAAGCACCTTATAACTATCAGAAAAACTAACATTTGTGTGAAATTCGCTGTTTGGCAGTTTTCTAAGGATAGATGTTCGGGATGTGAGAGTTTTGCAGCCCAGGTAGATTTGGTGGTTGCAAAATGGTGAAAAACTGTTATAACGATCAGAAAAACTTTAAAATTAACATTTGTGTGTAATTCGCTGTTTGGAGGTTTTTTCTGCTGGTTGAATGTGTATTTTAAGACAACTCGGGATATGCGAATTTTGCGGCCCAGGTGGATTCGGGGGTTGCAAAATGGGAAAAACCGTTATAACTATCAGAAGAACTTGAGAATTAACATTTGTGAAAAATTCGCTGTTTGGAGACTTTCTATTGGTCAATTGTATTTTTTAAGAGAATTCGGGATGTGGAAATTTTGCGACCCACGTGTATTTGGGGGTTGCAAAATGAGGAAAACGTTATAATTATTACAAAAACCTTAAAGTCAATATTTGTGTGAAATTCGCACTTTGGCGACTTCTACGGGTCGAATGCATTTTTTAAGAGATCCCGGGATGTGGGAATTTTGCGGTCCAAATGGATTTGGGGGTTGCAAGATAGGGACAACCGGATAACTATCAGAAAAACTTGAAAAGTATCATTTGTGTGAAATTCGCTGTTTGGAAGTTTTCTAAGAATAGATGTTCGGGGTATGGGAGTTTTGCAGCTCAGGTGGATTTGGTGGTTGCAAAATGGTGAAAATCGTTATAATTGCTAGAAAAACCTTAAAATCAACATTTGTGTGAAATTTGCTGTTTGGATACTTTCTAAGCATCGATATTCGGGATGTGGAAGTTTTGCAGCTCAGGTCGATTTGGTGGTTGCAAAATGGGGAAAAACCGTTATAACGATCAGAAAAACTTGAAAATTAACATTTGTGTGAAATTCGCTGTTTGGAGGTTTTTTCTGCTGGTCGATTGTGTATTTAAAACTTGGGATGTGCGAATTTTTGGGGCCCAGGTTGATTCAGGAGTTGCAAAATGGGAAAACCCGTTATTTATTTGACTATCAGAAAAACCTTAAAATCAATAGTTGTGTGAAATTCGCTGTTATGCGCTGTTTGGAGATTTTCCAATGGTCGATTTTAATTTTTAAGAGAATTCGGGATGTGGGAAGTTCGCGACCCATGTAGATTTGGGGGTTGCAAAATGAGGAAAACCTTATAACTATCAGAAAAACCTTAAAATCAATATTTGTGTGAGATTTGCTATTTGGTGACTTTATACGGGTCGATTGTATTTTTTAAGAGAATTTGGAATGTGGGAATTTTGCGGTTTATTTGAATTTGGAGGTTTTAAATGGGAAAAACGTTAGAAGTATCGTAAAAACCTTAAAATCGATATTTGTGTGAATTTTTTAGCTATATATTTAGTAATTAGTTAATATAATATTAATAAAAAAATTCGTTCAAAAACATTAATACGGGAACATGAGTTCACTGAACCCAATAAAACCATTGAAGAAACGTCCATACTTACTACTAATACCTATTTCAAAACCATCCAAGTAAGTGATCTTGGAGAATATCGTAACTTAAAAATTTGTGAAACTATAAACTTTCAGGTAAAAAATAAAACTTTTAACTTAAAATTAATATGTTAATTATATCAATATCTATTATTTTAGCTATATATTCAGTAATTCTTTAATATAATTTTAATTAAAAAAAATCGTTCAACAACATTAATATGGGAACATGAGTCTACCGAACCGAATAAAAACCATGAAGAAAAGTTTCATACTAACTGCCATTACCTTCTTCAAAACATCAATCTAAGTAAGTGATCTTCCTTCCACAAACACTTATAAGATTAATAATATTTAATTTTTTTTACAGATGCTTAAAAAACAAAATTTTTTAAACATATCAAACAACTTATTACTACTATCAAAAAATTTTCAAGGAAATTTTTACTCAAAATATATAATGTAATAAGTACAAGATTTATGATTTTAAACAGGTAAAATTGTGTGAGATCTTTATTCATTCACCAATCTGATTTGCCATTTTAATTATTTACAGATCCAATGCACTCATGTAAAACGTATTTGATTTTAATTTATATATCTGATGAAGCAGAACTAAATGTCTGCGAAACGTAACGTTACCGTTCAAATTTTAATACATTTTAATGATATTATACTGACTAATACTGTTTATTTTTTATGAAAATCAATTCTTAAATAATAAGATCAATAACTTGACAGAAACTTTTATAGCTGATCTATCTTCTATTTTTAAAAATTTACCATGCAGTGATAGTAAAGGTGTGTATGTATATATCTACACAATATTTCCATAAGCCGTTTCCAAAGTATATAGACTTGAATATCAGCATCTAAAGATTTACCTTCGCACGACGGCTTTGACTTTCTTGCCAAAACCGGACAATGGGCTATTCCTATTAAATATTCGTTTGACGCGTTAGTATTCAATCACCGGTGTTTTCGACCTGAATCGCCCTTGCCAGCACAAAACGAACGTAACAGATCCAATGTAATTCCAATTCGGAATATAAAGAAGTACTTCTGGGCGGACGTCGAAGGCAGAGCCCCGCGACGGCTTCAAGATTCGATTGCAGATGCAGCATCTTATATGTATTTGGTGCAGCGCATTGCAACCCTTCTCACGTCCGACCTACCGTATCATTGTATTCTTACCAAGGTTTGTGGTTGGAACACGAACATACATACAAAGAAGCTCATACACCATCAGCTTTTTCCGGAATAATATTGCTAATGCAACAGCGCTAGCAATTGCGAGTAAACCGTTCGCTCTTGAATAATGCAATCCAAACACGACTATTGTCGGTGTTAGCAGGTTGATTGTTAAAATTCCAAACCTGGCTTATTATTGTGGTTTGTTAGCATAATAGCCGGATAATGAAATTAAATGTGGAGCTTCAAGTTCGGATTTCAGGGCAAACAAAAGCCTTTCTCATAAAGATTGTACGGATTATTCCTGAAATGGTTGTTTCGAGTTTGATGTAATATTTGATATTTGCACTTCGTTTACACTTTGAAAAGGTAAGGTTGGTAGATGGTTATCAAAGGCACTGGGGCTTTTATATTTCCTGAAGCCGTTTATAATTCCAATTTCAGTATAGCTGAGATAATTTTAAAATGAGCTCACGGTATTGCATAGTAACTGATTTCTAATGGAAATACTTCCTACTCTAATCATCCATTAAGATACGTAACCAAGTATTTAAAAGCTGGAAAGAAAATGGTAATCTATTAAATATAGATTGTGTCCCTGTCATTTTCAAGTTTCTAGTTATCCATGTACTGCAAATGTTATTTCATAGTTATATTTTTTTCGACGACTGACATCGAAAGTAGATTTTTCTCACTGTCATTTGACAACAGAAAGTTGACATTTGCCGCTGAGCGTGCGTTTTCATCTTTTTGCCGCTCGCCGAGCGTTTTGGGTTTCCGCGTGAACAAAATAGGTAGCCACGTCCGAATGTTTCCTTGACAACGCCCGTCATTTGTGGAAATAATCGCGTCACATGTCATATAGACTGCGCGAGTAATGTTAACTTGATTGTCAATAAATTTTTGCGATAAAACGAAATTTGATATTTTCCTTTAATAATATGCTCAGTCGTCGAAAAAATAGTATTTATATTTCGAGCTAAAAGTGCGCTTGCCGCTTTTGCATGATTGCTGGTTTCGACTTCGTCTCAACCAGCAATATTCATGCGCAAGCGGCAAGAATGCACTTTCAGCTCTTAACATACAATATACTATTCTAAAGTCTGGTGTTATCGACAAATGTAATGATCTTCTTTAACTATTTATTGTCTAAACTGAACTTCCTTAATCCAGCCATTTTATTTCCACCAGCGTTTAATCGTTTTATGTTTTTTCTCTCCTTTAAAGAAAATACTTCAGCTCAAACTTAAGATAAGCGTAACAAACGAAAAAAAAAATATTTGGCCATCTTGATGCATTAGAAGTTTAACGGGTCGCCTATGAATGCAGTTGTGATAATTATTTTTAAATGAGAAACGTCAAAAGCAAACAATCTAAAATTTTGATTGTTTGTTGCTTGTCAAACAAAGTGTCACTTTTAATCTTACTAAAACAATATACAATTTATTTTGCATATTATTATTCATTAGAGCCATCCATCTATCATATTGTATTCATGCTCTAATGGTTTTTGAAGGCAAAACAAATAATAAATCGACCCGCTGGGTTTAAATGAGTTAATAAAAAACTTAACTTTATTTAACTTCTATGTTCTATCTCCCCCCCCCCCCCCCCCGCTCGTTACGCTTATAATTAAATACTTATAATATCAGAATTTTAATTGTTGCCTCCCCATGTTTTAACTTTTTGTGTCCGTTTCCAAAACAACGAATGGATTCAAATACTGAGTATATTTTCCTTGCCCAATGCAGCTTTTATCATATAACGGGTGATCCAACAGTTAGCGTAGATTTTGTCATCAAATAAAAATTCATTTTATAAACTTACGCCAGAAATATTTATTGTAACAAAAAGTTTAATATGTAGCAATTATGTATAAAAAATAATATCATTCAGATGACCTCCACGGCTTCGTTGACAGGAGGTTATTCGAACGTCAAAATTTTCGATAACTTTTCGCAATAAAAGTGGATCAATGGCATCTAATGCAGCTCGAATGTTGTCTTTCAGCTGGTGAAGTGTTTGTGGGTTATTAGTGTACACTTTATTCTTCAAATACCCCCAAAGAAAATAATCTAAGGGAGTAAGATCACAGGATCTTGGGGGCCAATTCACCTCAGAGTTTCTGGAAATGATGCGATCATCGAACTTCGAGTGCAATAAGGCGATCGTTTCATGACTTGTATGGGATATTGCGCCATCTTGTTGAAACCAGAACTCATTCACATCAATTTCATTCAATTTAGGCCACAAAAATTCTCTTAGCATGTTACGGTAACGCTCGGAATTAACAGCAACAGTAGCTCCATCGGCATCTTCAAAGAAGTATGGTTCAATAATGCCATTGGCCCATAAAGCGCACCAAACAGTCACTTTGAGTGGATGCATTGCTTGTTCAAAAACCACATGGGGGTTCTCCGAGTTCCAAATTATACAATTCTGCTTATTTACATATCCACCGATGTGAAAATGAGCCTCGTCGCTGAATATGATTTTTGATGAAATTTCATTTCCTCTCTGCAGAACCCAATTAACGAATCTACGGCGTTGTAAATGGTCCAACGGCTTGAGTTGCTGGGTTAATTGGATTTTGTAAGGATGTAAACCAAGATCCTTCGTTAAAATCCGTTGCATAGTGCCATAGGTCATGCCTAGTTGTTGTGCCCGTTGACGGATTGAAGTTTTTGGTTGTTCACGCACATTAACACTCACGGCAGCAATGTTTTCATTTGAACGAGTTGTACGAGGATGCCGATACTTTTTACGACCTTACACCGATCCAGTTTCTTCAAATCGTCGCACTATTCCACGGATTCCCGACTCACTAGGACGATTATTTTGACCGAAGTAGTCTCGAATTTTATGAAATGTCTTTTTGATGGAACGATCATTTTCGTAGTACGTTTGAATAACTTTTACTCGTCGCGCGGTTGAAAAAAACTCTATCGTTGCAATGCCAAAGTCTAAACTGACGTTTGTCAACAAATGTTTCCATGACTATTGCGATATATGTCAGATAGCGACAATCAACATCCACGCTAACCGTTGGATCACCCATTATAATACAGTTAGTTAGTAGTTAGTATTTGTTGTGGGGACTGATGTCAAGCAAGTAGGCCTTCATAGGCCTTTTTTGCCAACCCCGTGGACAAAGCATACAGGGTACCAGGTACCTTAGTCCTACTTACAATTTTGCCGAGACTAAGGTGTTCCAACCCTAGCAAGGGAACTTTTACATGCTACACATCGTAGTAAGATTGGACCCAGGGCTTTACATCAGCTTAGATCAGTAGGGAGAATGCCATTAAGTTATAGAGCCCGGCCATATATAATACAACAAGTACTCTGAGTTTTGTCGATAATATTTGTCATTGTGAATAGTTGCTGTTGTAACGAAAATTTTCCAAAACCCCTAGCAACTAGTAAAGAACGCATAATATATATTGAAATAAAACTCAGAGCAAGAGTTGTATTCGAAAGATAATTCAATGAAGCAAGAGTGTTCATTTTGACGTTTATTTTAGCTAAATAATGAAAGGCGGATATTGATTGACTGCACGAAAATGCAAGCATTTTCTTCATCACGTTATGTTGAATTGAATTGTCATCTCAAAATATATTGGTAACAGGTAAATAAATATATTGTGATTTGTGATATTTGCAAAACAAATGACAAAGGCGGTGTCCAAATGAGTTCACAAAATTGTAGATCAAAATACACTTAGTTATAATATTATCTATTTTATATTGGCATCTTCTAATGGCTTTGGCAAGAAAAACACGTTCTTCGTAAAATTCTGAGTAGAAACTTTTAGTACTAAAACCTTGGCTATGCCTATAAGCCGTTCACGATCTTTTTGGGTCAGGTGAGGCTACATTGTTGCCGGATATTCTCTAGTTTCCACATCGACTCGCGTTCTTTTAAATTTGGTCTGTCCTTTTTAAATTGGAAGTAGCATCGTTTAATGGAAATTTCTTGTTGTAACAAAATTATTTTGGGCATTTTGACTTTTCCTTTGACGGAAATTAAAATTATTTTTACACATTTAATAAATCATTTATTTTCTTACGAATATTAAAATAATAAATCTGGCAATGTGTTAGCAAGAAAATGTCGAACAGACACTGACAGAAAAAAAAGTTGCATCCACTACATCATCGAATCAGTTAGTCCAACATGAAAAGAAAAAATCATAGCCAACTCTGTCCCAAAAAGGTCGTGAACGGCTTATACATCAGCCCTCACGAGCGGTGGATAGAACCACTTTTTTCAGGTAAGGTACATTTTCTGTTTTAATTACGTCAAAGAATCATCTAGTAAAATTGTTCAAAACTTATAATAATTAGGGTCCTATACAAAATTCAAAAAATACGGGTACTTGGTCGAATTTTCTCTTTATTCAATGTTGCCTACCGGTTTCTTTCAATTTATTATAATTTGTGTTTAGCACATAATAACTTGTCACTTGTATAATTTGGCTGAGTTTTGTATCTTTTAATTGATTTAATTTGGCAACAAAAGCGTCTTTGCTGCATTCAGTTCATTTACCTTCAAATACATTTTATAATAGTAAACTGATTTAAATTTTTTAATGCAATAGTACCTAACTATTTTGTACACGTAACTGTGGGGATTATGACGAAAGCCTTCTTTTAGTGCTTTTCGTTATTTGTTGACTACGATCATATGTTGATGTCTTTCCGCATAAACAAGACTGCAGATTATTATGAGTTAATTAACAGTTTTTAATATAAGACTATGCTCATCTTAAGTTTAGGCATCTAAACTTCGCTTAGTCGCTTCCGAGCGCTTCTAAGTAATTAACTTTTTATGCTCACCGTGAACTTCTGTGTGCTATTGTAATTAATTTTACTGAATATTTGATGCATTTGTTTTATATAATTAACTTTATTGAATAATAAAGATTATTTTGTTTGAGTGTAATATTTAAAATTTTGCGGAATTTGCGGTTTACGTTTCAACCGGTAACTTTTTTAGTTTGGGCTGTCTCGAAGCAGTTGCGCTTCCCGACCACCTCCTGCTTACAAATCAGCTGGCACATTGGCTACATACTTTGGCAATCTCAAGCTACACTATATATTTTGGCTATAGTTCATTGTTCTTACGATTTAAAAATTATAGTTTGAATCCCAGGTATAGCACGATGGAGGTGTTAAAGTTGTGTTACGTGTAAATTTTGCTGTAATTAACATTAATTTATTTGTTCGAGAATTGCCTTGAGTTTCCAGCTATTCGGCGGTATGTATTGAGATGGTTTTAAGCTTACAATTTAGCTCTGTATGCAGTGAGAAATATTGAACAAAGTCAATTAAAGCACAGAGTTGAAATATTTTATGTAATTTTAATTTAAACAGTAGTTGAAGTTATTAAGTGCATTGGTAATGAGATGAAAGAAGAATAATTAGAGGGATAAAGGCAAGCATAAGCAGAGCAGATTTCAGAGGGATTGAATTTGAAGTTAAAGAAAGATTTAAGATGGCTAATATAATATAAGTAATATCATAGGTTTGAGCATATTTGAAGCTAGATCAAATGAAATTAAATGATACAAAGGGTTGGTTATGTGCATAATATGAGCGTATAGGTTATTAATAATCGTACAGGCCAGTGAAAAGCAAGCAATCTGAAAGGTAGATGGAAATCGAAGCAAGATAAGATAAGATTTGCAAAGCGCAATGCAGAACGAGGGCAACTGAATTGAAAAAATCCAGTGACGTGTTTAAAATTGAACTCAAGTCCAGTGCATTACTGAATTGTAAAAACTGAGTGATTATAGCAGACCAGTGATTATAAAAACGTTTACGTGACGAGAAAGAACCATCTTTAGGCGTAAGAAATAAAGAAAATTTTTAGATTTAAGAAACATATTATCAAATTTGATTGCTTGATGTAAAATTGTAACTAAACCAATTTCCTATAAACAATTACAGATCGCGGTTACTAAGCAACGCGATGCTGTTTTGTCAAACAAGAAGAACAATTGCTATAAATTGACTAGTTTGGGGCAAAATTGTGCTCCAGTATATTAATGTTTTAATACAATAAAAAGTGTTTTACCTAGTTAAAAGGTATACCATTTATTTATACCAATTACCAGGCATCTGTGGTAGTGTTTGCAGAAGTAGCTGCGACACAAAAATTATAAATTTTTCAAACCAACTTCGGTGGAACAACGGCAGCGGACACCTGAGAATTTCAAACTTCGACACAAATCCAGTTGAGCTGCCAAAGCCAGGTTTCTCTATTCCAACGGCTCAGGGAGGTGTGAATGGGCATCCTGAACAAGATTTACTGCCAGGAAAGCGACTTCAAACGAGTTAGGACCTCGGTGTTACCTGCAACCCCCTCCGTGGCGAAAATCGACAGATTTGAAAGGTAGGAGTTGCTATGTTTTGATTGTTTGGAAGCCCATAAAGCTAGTAAACTGCATATTCTTACCTATCCTTCCATGGCATAGGGTAGCAGCTGTGCCATTACTGTGTCGAGGCTGCTGAAGAATGACTTCTGAACAGGCTAGAAAACAAACACTCACAGGCGACAATTACATTATTATTTCACCGATTGTAATACTGCGATGAGGAAGGCAAGGGGAAACCACTTCATTAAACTTCCAAGAAAAATTAAAATGGCGGAAAGTGACGAACAGAAAAGACATACTGATCATGGACTTCGGAAACCAAGATCCGGTAGGGGAAGAGACTGTAGGACTAACTAGGTCGTCATCCAGCGAAATCCCTGCACAACAAACACGAACACATCACTTAAGATAGACAAATCGGCAATAAAAATAGGTACATGGAATGTACGCACACTATACCAAGCCGGGAAAATCCATAACACGATACAAGAAATGACGAGATTAGGGCTTGGAATTATGGGAGTCAGCGAGATGAGATGGCCCACAATCGGCGAATGTTTGTTTTACTCTGGAAGAAACGAAGACAACCATCACCATCGCCAATGAACACTGCGCCAAGTTTGTGACCAACTACGTCCCAGTATAAGAAAGAATACTGCTAATACAAATAAATACTAGTCTAGTCCAATTTAACATAGTTCCAGTTTATGCACCTACCGCAGACAAGAGCGACGAAGAGGTGGAACGATTTTCTGGAGAGATAACTAAAGCACTGAGGACATTAAGTAAAAATAAGATCATTATTGTGATGGGGGATTTCAACTCCAAAATAGGAAAAGAAAGAAACGGTGAATTAGTTGGACTTTATGAATTAGGAGTAGGACAAACTCAACATTTTCGCAGAAAAACACCAATTAGTCATATTAAACACTTTCTTTAAACTGCACCCAAGAAGGCTCTATACTTGGAAGGCACCTGCAGACGGACAAGATAACATTGTACGCAACCAGATAGATTTTATACTAATCAACAAACGCTTGCGAAATAGCTGTCTATCAGTAAAGGCATACCCTGAAGCGGACATAAGTTCCAACCATAATTCACTTATATGAAATTTCAGATTAAAATTGAAGAGAATAATAAAACGAAGAATGACTGGGACATACAAAAACTTAAAGAGGAAAGTACTAAAGAACGCGTTACACAATGTTTGAACCAAAAACTGGAAGAAGTTGAGGAAATTGAAAAAGAAATAGAAACGTTTAAAAGAGCAATGACCGCAACCAAAAACCAGTACCTCAAAAAGGAGAAGACACAACAAAGGAAACCGTGGATGACTGAACATATATTATTAATGATGGAAAATAGAAGAAAAGCAAAACAAACAAACACAACAGAGTACAACAGCATTTAAAGAGAGATAATAAGGGAAATAAGATATGCAAAAGATAAATGGCTAAATGAGAAGTGTGATGAAATAAAAGAACTAGAAAGGATACACGACAACTTTAACTTACACGAGAAGGTCAAGGAAGCAGCAGGCTTCTACAAACCACGACCACCCGGTAATCTGATAGATGAGAATGGCTGCTGGATAACAGATAAACAGAAATCAATCAAATTGTGGCAGGAACATATAGAAGAATTATTTAAAGACGAACGGACAAACTTCCCTATATCAGAATGTGTAACTGGCCCAACTATTACGGAAGCAGAGGTTAAGAAAGCAATATCCTTCATCAAAGATGGGAAAGCACCAGGTTTCGATAGAATGGCTCAACTCCATGTTCATAGCTATCCCAAAGAAAAAAACTTCCAATAAATGTAGCGACTATCGTACTATTAACCTTATAAGTCACCTTCTGAAAACTTTCCTGAAAATCATACACTTTGTGAAGAACACATAGCACCCACTCAATTTGATTTTCGGGAGGCGACTGGGACACGCGAGGCATTATTCTGTGCACAAGTTCTGATACAGCGATGCAGCGATGTGAGCTGTGACGTCCACATATGCTTCATAGACTATCAGAAAGCATTCGATAGAGTACAACACCATGAACTTATAGAGATATTGAAAACAATTGGGATAGACGAAAAAGAACTTCGCATTATAAAAATCCTCTATTGGAAACAAACAGCTATTATAAACCACAAGGGAGAAGTATCAGAAGCCATTAATATCCAACGTGGAGTGTCACAAAAAAGCCGAGAATGTGGCATTGACATAAACATAACAAAAACAAAATAGACGGTAATAAGTAAAAACCCTACACCACAAGGCCAACTTTTAGTTAACCAGAAAGCGATTGAGAAAGTCGATAAATTTACGTACTTCGGTAGTACAGAGTCAACAATCAGTGGGACCACTAGTTTGGAATCAGATGCCGGATAGAAAAGTCACACTGGAACAACTAGACAAAAAGATAGAAATTATGAACACAGTTAAACGAAGGAAACTTGAATACCTGGGACATGTTATGAGGAACGAAGAACGATATGGACTACTTCAGTTGGTGCTGCAACGAAAGGTGGACGGGAGAAGAGGCCCCGGTAGGAGGCGCGTCCCCTGGCTGAAGTACGTCAGAACATGGTTCTCAGAGACCATGATAGGACTATTTAGAACTGCTGCAAACCAAGTCATGATTGCCAGAATGATTGCGGAAATCCAGTAATGGATTGACACAATAAAAAGAAGGCGGTCATACGAACAAACCAAGGGCACACACATAACCACACACGCCACCTCTCGCCTTCGCCGTCCCTGAAAAACTCTCAACAACAAAGCACAAGAACAAGGCCGCTCACCCACGCACAAAGCGCAAGGGGCGACAAACTCGCCCTATAACGACTGTCATGGCCGGAGACTGACTTATCCCAAAACAGACGCCACGCTAAGTTTCGCGCTACACGCGCATTCTCGCGCCAAAAGTTGTAGCCAATCGAATCGCAGCTTGCCCCGCGTGGCAACAGCGAGGCAATCCACGGACGAGAGAGAGAGTGACTGAAGTTTAAATTATTCAATGCAGATATCTCGCTTGCTTCCATTGACTATGTTTTGAAATTGATGTAAACGGGACGAAACAAAGTGAAGCTGCGACGAAAACGACTAAAGCCCAGAGTACTTTAAGAGACAAATAGCTGATGTGCTATACGAGAAAATATGACTGAAAAGGAACCTATATACAGGAAAACTCGTCATTTTTTTACCAAAACTACTCCAACAGGTGGCATATCGGTAAAATATAAAAATGGCCTGCTACATTCTCTTCTCGAAATAACTAATTCGTCTTTAGTTTGATAGTTCACTAGTCTTAAGGATTTAAACCTAGGTATTGGCGTGGTTTTAAAATTTGGAGTTTTTTATACACTTTGTAGTGAATTAGAGATAATTAGAAATATATTTGAGAAATTCGTAATTTGGATTATGTAACAACCGAAAATGGCTATGGACATCTTCGAAATCACGGGCGGATATTGTTATAGAATTTGTTTTAATTGAAATAGATTTTTATTAGCTACTTTTTACAGTTGGTTGGAATTGAAATAAAATGTACATCTCCTGAATGCCTTACATAATGGCCTTTCTTGGATAAAAATTACTTAATGCAACATAATTTCCCGTAAAACAGCGTTTTAATTACACCTTCTTATTGAGTTAATTATAGTTTGTTTCCTATTACATTGTGCAAGTCTTGCGCTATTTATATTTTCCAGGAACTGCAAGAAGACGAATTGTTATAAGACTGTCAGCAGAAAATTTTTGTAACTACATCCTGTATCATCATAAATCATTTTTAATATGAGTAACGCAAATTTCTTTTATTTTCATTTTAGTTATGCGCATGTTATATGTCGTAAATAATGTTAAAGCTTTTGTGTTGCTTAGTTGTTATTAAGTCTGTAGTAGCGCCATTGCAACACCATTACTGTTTTATTTAAAACTTCAAAACAGTGGCGATCCGTAGCATTGATGATGACCCACTGACGAAATTTTTTATCATTTTTATTAAATAATGACAACTGACGGAGAGATATGCCGTTTAATTATTAGGAAAATGTACGCGCTTCCAACAGATGGCTAAAAGTAATTGAGAAAAAGTAAGAGTCTGAGTACGCGCTTTATTAAAAGAGAGACCTTTGGCGTTCACCCCTGAAATTCACTTTTCTTACTCTTCGTTCTTTTATTCTTTTGCGTGTAAAACGTGTCAGGAGTTTCACTTAACACCGCTGAAAGGAGCCTTTTAGATGTTAACAGACAAAAATATTAGATGCTACAAAAATGCCCCATCTTTCACCGTCGCACCAAATGGCTTTTCAGAATTGCTAAATCTTAAAATCGAGCAGCATACGAATCGCGGCGCAGAGTGGAAATGCTCTCGAAAATTGACAGGTTTGTTTGAATTTCGCAGGCACGATTTTATTTTATTTAAAATTTCTCTCCAACCATATAAAGAATTTTCTAGATTTAATAAAATCCAATATCGCTTTATATCGAGCTTTAAAACTTCCGTCAGTCAAGTATTAATAAAATGTAATAGTTAATAAATCAAAAATACGTTCCCATTTCAAATAGGATATAGCTGTTATAGAAAATTAATTTTTCTGATTTGTACCACAAATAATGCAATTAAAATAAAAGTCTGTTATTTAAATACATATTTACTGTGCAGAATATAATAGGAAAGTAATTTTTAATTGCTTTACTATTTTTCATCTCTAATTGTGAATAGCATTGCATCTACAATTTTAGTGTGAAAAGTTCTAAAAGTATTAATAAAAAAGACTGTAATTTAAGTTATTAGAAAATTACTAATAATTCACAGAATAAAATCAAATTCTAGGTCAAAATGAACCACAGTTAAATAAAAGTTGTAGCTTACCTTCTACAGAACCAGGTTTACAACCAATTATGAGCGATCATGTTGGTAAATAATTGTTTATAATTGTTTCTCCTATCGTGTATAGTATATGCAAACTGTCTATTTCCCTCTTACATATTGGCAACATTCTTATTCAGAAACATAGAGTTTTTAAGCTAGCAAAGTTGAGTAGCAGGTCTAGGAGAATCTGATGATGTGCCTAAATTTGATCTAAACCAACGGATTTTTGAAATATTCTAAAAAGCTGAAAATGATTTCTTTTCAAATATAAAATAATTCCATAACCACAACCGTGCTAGAAAAAAATAAAAATAGGTACCTGTAGAACAGTTTTCGTAGAATTAAAATAATTAACAACAATTTCGTGCCACTCTTAATTTTCTTGATGTTTACAAGTTTCTTGAAAGTCAAGACCGAATGGGTCTGTGACTAAGAGTAAATAACGGGAAAACATATGTTTTAAGTAATAAATCCTATAACGTAATTATTACTTTACTGCAGAAGACATTGCGCTATTATGGGTTATAGCTGTAATTCAGAATTTCAACAAAGCGTAACATACGAACAAATAAAAATTGCATTGTTATTATAATGATAATCATAAAAATACTTAACAAAAACAAAGAATTTGGAAATGGAAATAGCACAAGCGACTTTTATTCTTTATGCTTTTACAGAATTAGATTTACTGATTGATTTATATACCATCTGACATGTGTTCTTTAGGTATATATAAAACATAGCTACTTACGTAATTTGAAGTCTGAGAGAAAAGTTCATAAATAATTCCGAAAAGTGAATAGAATTCGATGGAATTAGAGTAGGCGTCCACAAAGAAACAAATAAGACTTCGCTTTTTTTAACGAAAGTCGTACTCCATTACTCGACAGTTTAATTTGTCTGCACAACAATGAATTATTAATTTTGCAAATACTCAGGGTTGTAATACTAATTATTATGTATTATTGAAATGGCTTGACTGTCAAATGCACTTTTAGACCAAAATTTTTTAACTATCTGACGCCTTCATTAGCAAAGTGGTCGGTTGGACTTCTCTGCCATTTCCATGAAAATATTTCTTCTCTGCCAAATATTATCTCCAAGTGAAGTTTTTTAATGTGGCATATTTTAGGCTCTACCCAACAGGTCATTTAACTTCATTTAAATAAAATGTTCATTAAACGCGAAGACATCCTTAATATGCGCAATGAAATTCATATTTTATTTAATATTTTGACGTTTATATCTTTATCAGCGGGTGCAGCTGTGTTGAAAATATACCTACTACTACTATATTCTAATAATAATAAACTTGACTTGCTTACCTTTATAAGTGGTTGCTATTTATATAGTGCTGCCACCTAGCAGATGCATAAACATTCCCTTCTATTAACAACTCACATTTCATTCTTACGAAATGACTTCTGTAGGTAGCAGCTATACCTGTGTATTCATAAATTGTTTGACGAAATTTGGCCTTTCTGTAATAAATGTCATCGAACGTGTCGCTCTGGTACCGTATTTTTGCCTTTCTATCTTAATAAACTGAATTGTCCCAGTTAGATCATACGAGGTGCACTAGAAAAGTATTTCGAACAAATAGTTGTCTTTCAAGCAGTGGTTATGTTTAAAATACACGCACCTAAATATTTTCCAATAAATATTATTCTTCAATAATGTCCCATACAAACGGAAATAGCTTACCACAATGCATTTTAAATAGAAATACTTTGGCAAAATATACTGCCTCAGTTTAAATCTTTGAATTACTAACACACCGTAAAGTCTCCTTACTGTACACCTGTATATAAAGCTAATCTCTGAAACTTCTTTGTGGCGTGAATTCATAATTCATATTTTTATATGGGTATTTCGCCACTCTGCAAATTAAAATATTAAATAACGAAAATATTAACAACGAACGTTTCGAGGGACAATCTGCCCTCGTTGGAGGTTGGTCGTTTTTCCTTCCAGTGAAAAAAAGATAAGTTCTTGTTAGTTTTAATTGTTATTCGTTGATAACGAGGGCAGATTGTCCCTCGAAACGTTCGTTGTTAATATTTTCGTTATTTAATATTTTAATTTGCAGAGTGGCGAAATACCCATATAAAAATATGAATTATGTATATAAAGCTACTGTAATCTAATGCAATTAAAAAACCGATGGAAATAATAATATTAAATAGGGAAAACTTGGAAAGTTTCATTCAGATCTGGGTTTTTTATTTAAGATTCTTAGAGATTGTTAGCAAGAAAATAAAATGTTCAAACAGAAGTATTTGTGAAAGTCAAATAGAACCATTGAAAAACAATATAACGTGAATTAACTGTTCAAAACTCAACATAAACAGAGCAACACTCTTTTCAAACCTGTCGAATAATTTCTATTTAAACTCCAATTGCGATGGATAAACCAAAAACAAGTGCTAGGAAAAACTAAAAACTGTATTACTTGCTACAAGTTCTATTCGAACAATTAACCTATTAGTGATTTGATACAAGAAAATCATATTTGTATTAAGGTTTGAAACACGAAAACTATTATTTGAAGTGACTTTTTTAGAATAATTATTATAGTTTTCAATACACTTCAAGAATTCATCTAACGATTTGACAAGTCGGAAGGTGCGGACAATACCCGTGTGTCAAAATATTAGTATATTACATTACAAGGCATGAAAGTGATACTTAGCAGATGAGGAGGCTTGTTGAGCCTCCGCGTCAAGCAGAGACACTTTCATGCTGTGAAATGCGTTACAGATTTGTAATCATTTAGATGCAGTTCGGGAAATGTTTCGAGTGACCTGCAGTTCCTAAGTGTATATCTGGTTGAAAACTCATTTTTATTTTTGGGATGTTTTGCAAAAACCTTCAAAATAGATTGTGAGTACGATTTCCAGCGGCCATTTTATGCCTCTTATTTTTTCTGTGATTGTTTTTGGGTGATGCGCCTGATGATCCCTGGAATTTTGCTCCATGCAGATCTACGATTCCAGAATTATTATGTAAATCGTCGTTCACCGGTAAGAAATCCTGTGTGAGATTACAGGAATAAATTTAGTTTAACTAGGATAACAATTTATTTCTGCATGATCACTTACTTATGGCCACCTTCCAACTTTGGTATGTTTTTTTGTCGTTCCGTTTGAAGACCGATTTCGAAATGGTGTCATTTCAGGCCTTTTTACTCGTGCCCCGTGCTCCCCTTTCGTTTTGATGTCGCTTGCTAAATCACCTGAAGGACCAACTCCTGAGCCCCTCAATTCATGTGGCTGCTTCCGAAGTATGGACCACACGGTATTTCCCCACTGCGAGAACTGCAGATAAACCTACTACACATATTTTTTTAAGTGCTTGGACAGCATACCAACAGTATTCCCAAGTCCACCACCCTGCATAGCTACTCTGACGAAGCCGCCCTGTTACGCATCACCAGGTATCTTCTGGGTGTACAGCTAGCGTATTTAGACATTTGATTTCTCAAAACGGAAAATCCCATTAGTGCTGTTACTATGAAATTCTAAGCGTTTTGCCTACCATTTATGCTGGCGAAATTCCCAGCCGATGGTGCAGAAAAATCGAGAAAACCTAACGTCGCTGCGATATACCCACCTTGTGCATTTAGTTATGCGAAATAGTTTAGTTTCACTTTTTATGTACCTATGTATTATTTTCTAGATTGGCAACGTTCTAAAATTAATGCTTAAGCGAGGATCTCCGGGAGCCAGAACATAAAAAACAACTCCCTAGGCACATGGTACCATTCGCGTTGGTTCGCGTTTATAAAAATTACTTGATCGTTGAATCGATTTGATGAGACTCCCGTTTGTTGACATCGCCGTACTTGATTTTAAGCCACTATATACTCATAGTTCAGATAGGTCTACTCGAGCGAATTGCAAGTTAAAATCGTAGAGTTTTGGTTTTCACTTCAAATTTATTAAAAATTACCACCTTGTACATTTTATACTTAAAACTAAATGAAATCTACTATTCCAATCTCAAACAAGTATCATATCACATATTTGTTTTGCCTTCTTTGAGTATGGTATAGTGTTTGTACGTGTACATACCGTAAATAAACAATTAGGTTAATTCAAGCTCTGGTATTTTCTTCCATTTATTATTTTTATGAAACAGCTAAGTGGTTTAGGAACTTACACGGACACCTGTAGGTTTTCTGATTTGGGCTGTCTCGAAGCAGTGGCGCTTTCAGAGAATCCCCCTCACCCCAATCCTGCTCAGGTACTAGCTGGCAAAAATTTGCCACACCACGAGGCAATGCCTGAAGCACCGTGTTGTAAATTATTTAATTTTTACACACATATTTTTTTTATGTACAGAAATTCCCCGTGTAGCAAATGTATTACAGTTTTTCAAAAATCGCTCTTTAAAATTTTTAAAATTCTATCGCATCAAGGCGCACGGTGAAGGTGACCGGTCACCTAGCTAAAGTAAAGTAAAATCTCAAAAGTCTGTAGTTCTGCAAAGTGACGCTTTCAAGATCAAACTGAGTCTTGACATGACACGCTTTTTTGACGATTCCAGGAAAAAAAATCCGAAATCGGCAAAAAAGTGCTCACTTTAATGACTTTTTTTCTCCCGAAAGGTAGTTCTTTTAACGTCATTTTTTACTTTCAAAATCTGTTTATTTTGTTTTTACCCTAGTGAGAAATGCAATTCCAATTGTTCCAAACACATCTCGTTTGTGCGTTAAATTTTAATGTTCATAAAAAGGGGTTTCGAAAAAAATTACGCGCCAATAAATTGTCTATACCTGACTCGGAAAACAATTCGAACACTGAGAAGAAGTGTATGGAAGCTAAGAAATCCTCTCATTCTTCAACAAACCTCCTTGTCTTGCAAAAGATCACTCGTGACTTGTAATTGTAATATAGCATTTTAAGCAATTCTTCGATAAACTTATTAGTACAATTATATTTTTAAATCTCGGTTATTTGCGGTCTATTACTATTTTTATATAATTAATGTGGAAGACAAAATTTTCCTTAGAAACAAAAGATAAATAATTTTCATACACGAACATCATGAGTATTAGTTATGGATATTGCTGTGATTTACATGCACACCTTGTGTCCAAATGAACAAAGCCAAATAGACATAACAACATAGTCATTCCTTTAGATGTAATGTTTTGTTGAAATTAAGCTGAAATATGATTTTTTTTCTTTTGTTCTTCAGTTTCAGATAAAGATAAAGTAGTGCATGCTGCATATCGTTAGATTGGTAATTACATTTTCTATCTAATGTCAAGATGGCCCTTAGTAGGTGCCATTTAAAAAAGTGACTTTTTCTTAATAAACGAGTTTAGCAAATTATATTCTTTTATTAAAGGTTTGTTATTGACCTTATTGATAAAATAGCTATTATTAAGAGTTGCTAGAGTCAATTAGAATAGATTTTCCAAGTCAAAGCCTTCTATGATAAAAAATAAAAATTGAAAGATAATTTTTTTGTTTAAAAAAATTGAGATTTGGCACGACTTTTATATGTAATTTGAGTCGTAGATTCAGAAACACATAAAATATACAGGGTGTTTTATTTAAAAAAATTAAAGTTAGTATCATTTCCGGTAAAACCCATTTTGACTATATCTATCGGCCAATCAGAAATTATGTCTAGTATCTTGGTATAAAATTGTATACAAATCGATTCATAAATAAAGAAGATATAAGCATGGCCCTAGTCTCATTGTCACCCGGTATAGGTTTGATCCTTTCAACTTATGCATGATGTTCTCCAAAATACGCAATATAAATTGAGAGAATTATGTAATTTTCAAGGATGGATGTGTTCAAATCCGAGTTTCTTATCGCAAGAAAACAGATACCGCAGGTGTTTTGTGATTAAGTGCACTATATCAACCAGTCTCGTCGTGTCTTTGTACCGTACGTGTTTAATAAAATTAAAAATGGATCCTTTTATGAACACCGAGAGGGTTGAAACGATTTTAGTGTACGGTGAAGGTGGTGGAAAGTAACTTCAATTTAAGATTTACAAGGGTGAAATTACGGCACAAAGAATTCGACAGCAACCATTCCTGTCGATTCCGGGCTTGTGTTGCAAATCATGGAAGCATTTCGAACATTTTTGGTAAGCCGAAAAGATGTGTGTGGATAAGTGATTTACTAGGAAGAATACCGTTCCTGTGAGTAACTTTATTAGTAATTATACTAGCAACCAATGAGACAAATGTCTCATTTAATAAAACAAAAAAGGCCGTTTATCAAATAGAACGCGTATTAAATAAAAACTGTACCCAGACATGGAAGGTGTCAAACCGATCGAGGTTTTAAGACGCAGAGGGTCGCAGCTCCGCGTTCTATTTGAAAACCGGTCTTTTTTGTGATTTCTCGAAAACCGGAAGTGTCACGTGACTGAAATTCGTTACCTGAGCTGACATGACCATTCCAAACATATAACTTTCATAACTGTTTTCTCTATCTCTTACTGTTTGGCTGCTGAAACAGCGTCCCGGACGGACGGACGGACAGACAAGTCTATTAGATAAAGGATATGTGGGGACCAGGACAGGGATAGGTATCGTTACAAGAATGGTTGTTTCGATTTTCAAATAAATATGATTTAAACATGCACTAAGAAACACAGAGATTGGCTATATTCCCTTATATCATCCAACAGAAATGGTTAGAGGGTGTTACTTTGAGCTGGTTCCTCCCCTGCTTTTGAGAATATTGTATATTATTAATAATAATAAAAATGCCTTTATTTGACCAGCAGGTGCGCTCCAATTACAGGACAAATTGTATAATTCTACTTAAATAGTATACAGCTATTGTCTATAAATAAGTAACAAAAGACATTTGAATGATTTTCTATTCTCTATTTTAGATCTTAACAAAACAAACTACGTTATAACTAAAAATTACAAATTAAAAACTAAATCTAACCCATTTTATAATATCCGACTGAGAACATGTATATACAGTGTGTCCGCGGATTGAGTTCACAGAAGGTGTAAATAATTAAAAATATTCGACTTAGAAGCTGATATTCTAGGAATCGCTCTTGCTTGTTCTCAAACCAAGATTTTGAGAAAATCAATCAAATTAATTAATATACAGGGTGTTTCTCGAACCGATTTTTAAAAAATGGGCAAGAGTAGACTACCTTTATTACAAAATATAACAAAAAAAAGTAATGAGAAAAGTTGTTTAGAATTAAGAGTGGTGGTAGACTCGGCCTACTTTGATTTTTAACATTTCTTTTTTAAATGTTTTATACCAACATACCTTTTATCGTAGCTGTATGAGGCACTCCATTATTTTTTAACATCTTAGTTCATGAAGTTCCAAAGTTGGAAACAGTTTAACAATTGATTAAATTACTTTCTGACAACCCGCATTTAATTTTGTAATGCCGGATTAAACTGCTATTTGCTGCTAACAAACTGAACATACAAATTAAGTTTATGAAGTACCTGAAATTTGCTTTTGATTAATAAAATCAAATGATTAATATATTTAAAAAGAAATTCAGTCATTAAATATATAAAGGAAGTTGTTAGTTGAAGAGCAGCTCATTCAACTGAGAGTTTGGAGTATCATTGCTTATAAAACTGAATAGTCGTCGCGTAATAGTATATTACACAACAAGTTTAGAAAAGTAAAGTTTTACTAAACGAATATAGCTAGATTGAGTACGAGCGAGCGAAGCGAGCGAGTAACTTAAAAAGCTATATAAGTTTAGCATTTACTCTGCAGGACTAAAACAAAAAGTACAAATGAAAAAATAAAAACGTATGTAATTCCGCATTGATATGTGTTGCAAGAGTCTACACCACCAAATATTTTAAACATTGAAGTGATATTTCCAGATAGTGTGATTGCCGAAATTGAAAATATGCTAAGAAATAAATAAATAATTCTTTGCCCTGATTTCGTACAATAATACACTGAAAAAGAGGAACAGTTTTTTTAGGCATATTCGATTGAACTTCAAAATATCGTAAATCTCCAAGAGCATACAATTTCAGTTTCAATACGCTGAACAAATAAATAGTTTAAGGTGTAGGGTCTTACAGAAATCATGTGACAGTTTTTAGAGCTCTAACAAAGAGAAACAAGACTGCGTTTCCAATGGGGGTGGTTCAGTTAAAAACAGCAAAGTTGTTATCATGACTAGCTTGTTTCGTGCGCATTATGAGGAAACTTCAAAGTAATTTCTTTTATGTTGATATACAAAATAAAATTAAAGAGAACTAAGGCAAACCCTCGAAGGCTAATTACTAGAGAATGTGAATTTTGCAATGTAGATAAATATTTTGTTATGGTAGTTATGAAAATAAAGGATGGGTTCGTATTTCAGTGTCATAAAATTGAAAAAGGTTTGCAGTTAGATGATTCATATTTTAGAAAGCCAAAAAAAAAGGTAATTGAGCTGAATTGTCAACTCAAATGTTAAATTTTCATTTTTCGATGGTAACCCGGAAACGTGTTTCTCTCGAAATATTTAAATTTTGGAGAATAACCGGGATTTGTAGTTAATCCATCTGATAAGCGACATTCTGGAAAGGAACTGCAAGGAACTCACTATTGGGAAAATTGACTTTAGGTGAATATTTCGTGATGGCGCCTTGTATACTGATTGTTGCTGGGAAGATTTCAACATCCGCCGGCCGTAGACAGGTGAGGCCTTAATCCAGAGCGTAACAAGAAGAAAAGTCGAACCCATTGTCAGGTAAATAGTAATATATGGAACGCATCTAAGAACAGCTTTAACAAAAGGCTGCTCTGGGCAATCACAATTTGATACGGCGGCATTAGAAAACCGCTCGCTCGATTACAAACTACACCTGCTCTATTCGAGCTTAATCTATTTAGATGCACATCCCGACTCTGTTTAAACTAACCCGACCATATTAAATTAGGTAGCTCACTCTTGAAAACGTGCAAACAGGGAGGAAAATAACAAATGGATCTGCTAATCAATCATTTAAGTGTGTCCATTGGACAATGGAGATACGTACATTACGAAACTCTATTTACACCCTCGTCTGTTATGCCGTTTTTTGCGGCCAGCCATGTATCATCGTTATAATTGTAATGTTCACAGCCAAAAGGCCTTTTTGCATATACGCACCCCTCTGTCTACCATTAATAGTACAGAAAATAAAGGGCAATTTACCGATTTCTTGCGCCATTATTCAGAGCTTGTATTCGTAGTCAACATTCATTAAATCTTAACGATTACGTCTTCAGTAATGTCGAAGCTCTACCTCAGCAATTTTCCAATTTAAGTCTGCAGAGGCCCCCAGAGGGCGCGCGCAGGGATTTTTTATATAATTCGACAGCAAAAACAACGCAAGTTGGCCTGTTTGTTCCAGGCACCTTGCAAACAAACCACTTAATAGGTAATAAGATCTGATCTGACCACCCTCTTCGATTCTTCGCAGCTGCTCTTGATTTATCTTCTTTACCTTTCATACATCTTACAGACTTTATCGTTGCTTATGTATCAAACAAATTGATTTTCGAACCGGGATCGTCTACCAGCGAACAGTAACATATTGCTCTATATAACAGAGTAATGGGATAATGCAGGCTGAAAGGACCGATATATAAACCTGTCCCGTTTTTTAATTATTAGCGAGCGGCCGTTCAGACCGAAGAATTGGCTTGTTCGTGTTCGGCTCCTTTTTGCATCACGTTCAAATTGCTCGTCTAACTACGATCTAACCAGTTTGGTATCGCGGGCTAAAGTTATTTATGTACCGGATTTAAATAAATTTGTACATTTTTAAAATGACAAGCGTAAAAGAATTTTATACAGCCTGACCTTTAATTGGAGATATTTCTTTGTTAAACGAGCCGACGTCGGTATTTGTAGAAAACTCCTGCATTAATGACTCTTCAACTGCTGCTTGTCTGCTTAAGCGTATATTAATTATTTTTCGTTTTCGTGTTAAGAATGCGCATTAAATTACAAGGAAGGGTCTGCTATAATGAAGTAATTCTAATGCTCCTCATGATTACAGTTAGCAGCCATGCGTGTTAGAATTGAGATATCAAATGCAGATGTAATTATCCTAACAATGTCTAATTAAAAGTATCGCTGCTTTTGAAAGCCACCGGATATTCGTGTAATGCCTGCTGTTTAAACCAAATGCTTAATGCTCCACAGGCTCGTTACTACTGAAACTTGAAGGTGTTTTCTTAATTTGACACCTGAAGTATAAATTGCTAGTAGATCTAAACGCTTTTAAATTTAGAAAATGGCCATGTGTTAAGAGCAACAGAACTAATAACGGCGTTTGGTTTAAAGAGTTGCTGTAAATAAATTAAAATGTTTTATCTAATCACATACCAAATTTTAATAGCTTATTATGTTCAATAAAAAAAATTGGTGTTTTATACAAGTACACAACCCTTTATAGTGATCTTATAATTAGCTAAAAATTTGATTTTAAATTTTTAAGCATTTGTCAAAATTTTCCAAAAATTACAAATTCTACAGAAACCGTACAAAATCGAGCGTTAGTTGAAGAGACAAATTTTACTAAAATTTTAAGCTGAATTCAAAAATGTAATAATATACCCGGTGTTACATTTAAAGTAGGAATTAATAAAAAAAAGGAAAAAACAAAAGAAACCCATCATACACTAAAAACAAATTTAATATAAATTATTGTTGGTTTAACATTTTATAGTACAGTTTCATATCTTCGCAAATATTTTTCTCATAGGTATGTACCAAGTAATCCAAAAATAAAAAAACTCAAATATAAATACGTATTGCAATAAAAACTCCAGACTTATTATTTTGATGCAAATTTACTTTCCTCATGTGTAATCGGACCAAATACCGGACATACTTTGAGAGATTTTGTATAATTCATTCAGCAACCAGAGATAATATCATCTAACAAGGATCGCAGGATTACAACTACTTACCTAGGATTCTTAGTACTGATAGGAATCTTCATTGTGGTTGAAAGCAAGGTTGATATTAAAGTAAATGTACGTATTCGGTAAAATTCTCTAGAAGTGGGGCTCCACTGAATCAAATTTGCATAAAACTTATTCCAATTCATGTATACATAATAAAACCAAATGAAGTTATACTATTTATTAATATTAAATTTTATAATTTTTTCCCTTCGTTATCACAATCCTCAAATGGTTTTCAAATCACGGCCGTAGCCTACTACAAATGCAACGGTGTAATATAATTTTAGGTAAGTATTATACGGAAAGTAATAACAAATCATTAATTGTAATTATTATAGGCAATTAATGCATTCCAGAAATTATTCTATGTAATATTTCTAGTTCATATACTAGTTTAAGTAATATATTGTAACGACCTTGGGATCAGGCCATTGCAAACATATGACTTAGCATCCCGATCATTCGAGAACGACTTAAGGCCGGGGCAGTGTCACGACCTTGAGCCGGTTCACGTGCGGACGGATGAGTCACACCCTTCGAGAAACGACCTTGGTGCCTCATGCGTGTGAAACACGTCAACGTTGCGGGAAGGATCGAGCAAGGTCTCGACGTTTCCGGGATGACTCACCCGGCGCATATATAAATACGCGAAAAGAAAATAAGCAGTCAGTGGAAGTCGAAGTCCGAGTGCCGAATCAAGCTTTGAAATAAACGAAAGCTGCTACATAAATAAACCCGTGTGTACATAAAATCTAGCCATATAAATAACGCGTTGTAAATAAATCTAGCGAGATAAATCATTAATGTTTAAGTTGCGTGAAAATAAATGAAGTGTATTTGTTGTTAGAAATAGTTCCTGATTAGTTTATAAATAATTGTGTTTCGCCTTAATAGTCTTGTGTTTTGTAAATAGTAAAGATAAATTGCTGTAAATAAATGCTTATGTGCAAGAAGTGGCGTATAATTTTTAATAGCCCAAAACGTAAAACGTAACAATATCATATTTTTATTGTATAATTAATTTTTAATACTGTGTGTGAAAATGTTAGGCTTAAATATTCTAGCTTAATGAAATAATCAATTGTCGCTAAATGGACTATATGAATTTAATAAGCAGAAAAGGTATTCCTCGGCTGCTCTTGCACTAAGCAAATTAAAGAAACACTTTAATTTCTCAGGGTCTTTAAATACTTACGTTTGTGGCCTCGTCAAGCTATGTCCGGGAAAAGTATTACTCATAAGTGAACAATGCTCAAATGTCAATTAAGCAAACAAAATAGAAATTTCTTACCTTCTATTGTACCGGTGAACTTTTTACACACTGTCGTAGTCATGTCACAGTTCAGATGCAACGACAAGGATGGCCGTTCACTTCTCGAGCAAATCAGATAAAATTGCTCTGCTGCAGGACCCCACCAAATAAAACTCAATGTTGCAATACTTGCATTCAGGCTGACCGGATAGCTATCTATCTCTTGGAATGCCAGCGAAATTAATCTTCTTCAGGTGGCATCTTGAAATTGCAGTTGAAACTGTTCCAGTAACATAGATTTGCCTGGTCGTAGAATTAGAATCGAAGGCTTGCTTAATATTTACTCATATAATCTAAAATTCAAACGCTAGATAACCTCGATGAATATTTAAATCCTATTTATTGAAAAAGAACTGTCACCTTCAGATATAAACAAAAAAACGTGTTTGGTAACAGTAATGCAATTATTTTGTTTTTTGGAGCACACAGTTGTACAGCTTATCTTATTATAAGCAAGAAGACAATTAACTAATGGCTTCAGTTTTCAAAAGTTTAAATAGGGGGCTATGCTCTTTTATAGCAATGGATAAACAATTAATCTAATTGGCCATGTAAATATTACCTGATTATTTCTTAAACAATGCTGATTACCTCCCAACATTTTAAATTGAATTATAGACTGATAATTGCAAATAATTTAGATAAAAGTTAATTAACTACAAAATCATTTTTCCAGAATTCGAAAATATTGACGGTTTTGCGCATATATGTAAGACACTTAAAAAATTAAAGTTATACCATAATAATATTGAATATAGTTTATTTTCTAGCTGTAAGCAACTTTACACATGGGATTTCAACTCAAATTATAGGAAATATAGTGATCTACAAATATAACAAGTGGCAGGCAGTTTTATTTTACAATATTTGCCATACAAACCATCGATAGGCCTGCAGTAATAATTAAATTACCTATTTATGCACATTTTTTAAATTGCGAGGCGTTTTTAACACACACTTTTGACGATATTCTCGTTCAGATTATGATTTATATAAATGATCAAATATGGCATATAAAACGAAATTTATACCTATAGTTAAGCTATATAATATAAAATACTAATCATACTACATATAAGCGAAGTTTTAGCTGAATACGATGTTCTTAGGCTGAGGAATTTTAAATCGTATACTTTCGTATTAACGATAGGACATGTGAACCAAAATTTTTATATTTTAAGGTTTTATTAATGCAAAATTTAACCAGAACTAACATATTATAGCTAACTTATTCTAACTATGTACAATTATTAACATTATTAACAAATAACGTCTTTTTGGTTGACTGAGTTACTAAAAGTAAACGTAGTGTGCTTATGTTGATTTCTGTCCACATGAATATATTGCAATTTAAATTATAGATTGCTCACAAGCAAAATTTCTGACTTTTCGTTTACCATTAGATCCTTGACATCCCTAGCACTTACTGCGTTTGAAATTTTCTTTCACTATCTTTGGAATTATCTAATTAACTATCTTTGTATTCCTTATTTGTCATACCAGTTCTTAGAACTATTATCATAACTACATTGAGCCAACTCGGGGAAAAAACAGTAGGAACAGTGTAGAAATAAGTGTTCCTCTAAATAATTTTCTTGATTAATGCTGCTTTCTGTAACAAAGCTTTTACTGTGATTGCCACAGGTGCAAATTAATTGTCAGCAAATTTGTTTTTTTTTAAATTAATCGTCGACTTCAAATGTATTTATTTATACAAATTAAAAATTCTGATCCAGGAAGCTGTTGAAAGCCACTTTTTACTAATGTTTCATCATGCACTATATCATCCATATCATTCAAATTTTGTTAAAAAAATTGGTATACTTCCTTGCACCAGTTTTTGCTGTGAAATTGCATTTTTTCCTGATTTGGAGCCTTTTGGACTTAAATATTTTCAAATTTTGTCGGTACTTTTACCTTTTATATGGAAATGATGATGTGCCGTTTTTTGCGAAATTTCTTACCGATAGGTTTTGATCTTGTATAAAACTGTGATTGCCACAGGTGCAAATTGCTTGACAGTTAATAAGCAAATTTGGTTTTTTTTTAATTAATCGCCGACTTCAAATGTATTTATACAAATTAAAAATTCTGATCCAGGAAGCTGTTGAAAGCCACTTTTTACTAATGTTTCATCATGCATTATATCACTCATATCATTCAAATTTTGTTAAAAAAAAATTGGGATACTTCCTTGCACCAGTTTTTGCTGTTAAATTGGATTTTTTCCTGATTTGGAGCCTTTTGGACGTTAAATATTTTCAAATTTTGTCGGTACTTTTACCTTTTATATGGAAATTATGATGTGCTGTTTTTTGCGAAATTTCTTACCGATAGGTTTTGATCTTGTATAAAACGGTTTACCACCATTTTTTCGTCTTATAATTTACTGCTCCAGATTTTCTACTCAAATTTGGCTTCCTATTATTGTTAGCCTTTCTTGAAAATTGTTTGAAAGATTTGCAATGGTTGATATTTAAATTTTCAAATATTTTTGAATCGTTCGATAAGACTGGATTTTCAATTCCTATGTTCAGAATGTTTTCACGTAATGCATATTGGTTTGCAACCATTTCAGTAATAATTGACAGACACACTTATAAGTAACGCTTAAGAAACATTTGAACTTAAGACAATCTTTAAGTAAAGGGTCACTTGATTATAAACATTTTTTCTTCTACGCTGTTTATTACAGAAGTAAGAATTTAATCATTTTTCTTTTAGCTTAGAAAAGTTATTATAGCAGTTTTTCTATGACTTTAATTTTAATAAAACCAACATTTGCTGCGCCATTATTTACAAAATATTTATTATTGATTCACATAATACACCTAGAAATATATGGCACTAATAATTAATTATAGTACTATCAATCATTTACAGCCAGTCTTATAATGACCACTAATCTGAGCTTAACTTTAATTCGCTCTTAAAATAAACAAAAGCCTATCAAAATTTGTTTACTAATGAATAGAATGTCGTAAGCATTAACGTTTTGAGGCCCGTTTGTTTAGTTTAAGAGTGAATTAAAGTTAACCTCAGATTAGTAGTGGCCTTTATAAGAGCGACTGTAAATCTCTTTGAAGTTTTATGTTGATTAATGAAGATATATAATTTTGCAAATAAGGTGAAAGAAAATTAAAATCAACAAATTTAAACAGTTCTTAAAATAATAAATTAAAATAGCTAATAACAATTTCACTCTAGTGAAATTATTTTAAATACAAACTATACCAACGCACAATGAAAAATTCAGACTGCTCCACTTTTGGTTTTTTTTACATTTTTTACGGGGTTTCACGCAGTTGGAAGAATTCAGAGATTTTTTTTCAGTATTGATGCTTTGCACCTACAGAGTAGGGCCATATAGGGTCCTACACAGTGTATTATTAGCTAATTATTGCAAAGTGCATGTGACTTTTCGTATGTCTGTTCAGAAATGGTTCCGTTTACAAAGGCAGTGAATATTTGGTTTCTCCGCACTATTTTTTAGATAAATTGTTTAAATGTTAATGTGTGCAAGTTAGAAATTTACTTAAACACACACTCTCTAATCACTAAAAAATCTAACTTGCATATTGTATAAAAACAATGTGATTCGCTGGGAAAATGAATCGAAATAGCCTCACCGCCTCTCGACGCCATGCTGGAACTATGGTAGATTCGTGGACCCGCCAATTAGGAAGCGAATACAGTATAATTAGCATTTACGGGAAATCCCAAGAATGGTTAGTCCTACTGTTCATATGAGTGGATACTAGTTTCTAGTATTCTCAGAGTATAAAGAAACGTACCTATTCATACAAGTTCCCACCAGATATATCGGTATTTTTTTCCTGTAATCTTACTTTCAAAACCGGAAATAACCGAAATTACAGATTCTTATAGAACGTCCATATATCTGTGACCGTAAATGTATACACTCCACAATCTTGTTCGGACTGACTACATGTACGTTTCACCTAATCACGTTACTGGTTTTTTCAACTAAATTTTTGTTCTCTCTCAGTCTTTTTAAATAGCGAGAACGCCAAACTACAATAGCATGTCCTTTTATGAGTAATTTACGTTTACCGTCGCATTCATTATTAAGAAAACGCAGTTGCAACAGATACTGTCGGCGTTTCTTCTACTCCTGTAATTGTGTCGTTCATTTTTTTTCCGAAATAATCCTAATGTAATAATCTTTCGTCAACTTCCATATGGGGTTTCGTCGTGAGAGAAGCAACAAAACATAGTAACTCAACGTGTCCACCACGCCAGGGCGGTAGCTCTGAGTTATCATCCTTATCAAGCCCTTACAAAAGTAGGCGAAACGTTGAGTTCTTATATCGCAACTAGCAACATAACTTCAGTCTGACGTAAATTACTATTATAAAAATATACTTTACTTATGTTATATTGTCACAAAATGTCGTTTTCTTAATAAAGAAAATAACTACGGACACAACTAAAAGAATAAATATTTGACCAAACGTAATGGAACACAGCATAAAAATAATAAAGGATTAAACTATTTTGTAGTGCTACTCTATTTTGATAAAATAAAGCATTTGGCTGGCCAAATCCGTTTACTATTAAAATTAATTCGCATATCCTCCGCAGTTTTTAAGCTTGGTGGCACTGTATAAATAAAAGAATCGCACTCTTGGCCAAAGAAATATTATACAAAAATAAACAGCTTTAACCTAAAAAACTATATGCCTTAACTGTAGACACATTTTAACTAATATAATGGCATGCGATCCATTTATAAATAGTGGCCATACATGATGCATACATTATACGTTATATTTTTCTTTAATTCATACCCCAAAAAATCTCTTGTGGATCTTCGACGTGCTGCCAGTTTGAAACATAGATATTTACTGAGTGTCTTATGAAACAAACAAAAAATGCTTCTTCAGGTGATCGATTAATGATTCGATATACAACCTGACCGATTCGGAGAGGTTTAAGAGCCTCGAAAATCTCATCAGGCTGCTTGGCAACTTTACAGCAACTCTGATTTATTAATGGCCCGACATTTTAATATTTTCACGAATCAAAAAATGACAAATAGAAATAATTAAACTATGCACTTTGTTAGAACAATTTCCCGAAGCTTGAACTTTCCGTATTTTTAGCCTAAATCTTAGCATTTTAAATTTCAAAGTCATGCGTTTAGTAGTGTTATCAAACTTTATCTCTGCACGAACCTTATTTCCGCTTAGTCCGTAAATTAACACTCTGCCGTTCATTTACATTTGCCGAAATTTAATTATAAATTCAGGCTTTGTTATCATATCCAAAGCTTATCGGCTTCTCAGAACTTTTGTAGTTCTAACAGGCTTAAAACTTCCCATTGAGTTTTGTGCGAATCGCTTAAATAGGCTTTTTCTTTCTAGAATTTTCCTAACGTTTCGCTTTGGCCCCATCATAAGTCCAAATTGTTAAAATGTGAAACTGTATATTAACCATCGTCAAGCCAGTCAAGTAGTGTCTTAAAATGGTTAGCCAAGGGTCCTTTTTCTGTTCCGTGGTGCTGGTACCTCCGAATGTACGCCAATGGCTGATTATTAAGTGAAAAATTCCGTGGACGCACTAAACCATTATCGTAGCGATGTCACCAAGTCCCGTACCGTATCTAGCTGTCGTAGGGTGCTTCAGTCTTCCCTTCCGGGGATTTATATCTTTCACGTCTGTTTGAATGCCGCTCTGTGCAGTTTTCAGTTGTTTCCTTTTATTCGTGGAACGGACCTGGGGATGCGACCTTTAGGTAACATGAGAACCAAAGTACCTAACTAGTACATCTGATTTTCTATCAAGGTAAATGTTAACCTTTAAATTTACAGTGATTTGTGAAGTTCCGTCAAGCTATGCTTTGTAGTTTAAAGTGCGAGGTGTCAAACAGACCGTTTTAAAGTAAATTACCGTCAAATTTTAATGCCTATTTGTCGCCTTGCGTTGAAAGTTTGAGTAGACATTGTTGATAAGTTATTTTGCGTTAACAGTCAAGTAAACACTGTTGTCATGTCACTATTTGAGTGACTGTTGCCAATTTCGTTCATGTAAAGTAGTTTTTGTGGTAAAACTTAAGGTTAATACTCTTTTAAATGTCACCATGTCAATTGTTATCGTTTTGTGAGTTGCGTTTAGTTTAACCTAACTAACATCTTTTGTCGATTATTTTTAAATGTAACCAGTAAACATTTTCATGTTCATTGTTATGCAGATACTTTATTATTTTAATAGAGTATTTTGTTAATTGTTTATCGTTTTTCATTGGTGTTTGCAAGCTTTCTTTTTATGTTTTGTACAGGAAATCAGATAAGTGTAAGTTAATGCCATCAAAGACAGGTTCGAATCAGCTGTTGCTGTCGCTACCTCAAGTTGTGCCAAAGCAGAAGTAGAAAGTTGGGCCTACTTATTTCCACATTTAGATTCGGCCTATCTGTGTTGTTTTTATTGTCCCGATCTATTTCAAATGTAGTGGCGCCTCAATTATTGAACATCTTTTACCTCTCGTACCGGAGTACAGTCCTAACTCAAAGGTCGTAAAGAACCCGCCCTCGCGACTGAGTTTTAGCTGGAGAAAACCTTTTTGTTACCACCATCGTGACAGAGCTAGGGCCTTGTATTATAGGTATATTTCCCGATTATGTCTTAAAGTCGTGTTTGTGCGGTAACAAATTGGGTTATAAAAGCGTATGTTTAAAATTACAGTTTAGTATGGCGTTTTTGTTTTGTAACATTCCGTCTGCACAAATTGCATTTAAACATAATTCATACCTTGGAATTTTAATTCCGCCATTTTAAGTAGCAAATGACACCTGACCTCCAGCTCGTGAAACTTGCTGTTAAGAGCAAGGGTCCAGAGATGCGCGAGTCCGCGAGCAGCTAACCACGGTGCATCACCACCTGGATGTGAGGTCCTGAAAGGTATAAGAAGACGATGCCCAGCCAATTGGAGGCACTTGAGTCGATCTCCATCACGGAGCAACTCTAAGCCCTGGACGTCTTAGGGCTACAGGAACCTGTAGCTAGAACAGACTCTCCAATCAAGCTCTTTCAGCCAAATTCCGCCGCTATTCTCGCTTACTCTGCAAAGCGCTCCACCGCTAGTCCAGCCACTTGAGTCAAAAGGCAGACGTCGTTTGCAGTACCGGAGTACACAACACCCTCTCCTACAACCAGCTAGTTCAGGACTTGTAATTACGTCGTCAAAAAGAAAACTTTTAGGCACCAGCAAAACCCTGTTCAATTCACCTGATTGCGGCGTGATAAGAAAGCTACGAGCACAACCACCACCGTCATTAATCAAGGGCATAACTTACGCCATGAAATACCTCTGTCTAGCCATCAGAATCAAATCATGACGTCCCCGAGTGAAGTTACAGCTTTTTGAACTATTTCAAGGAAATTAGTCCACGACACCTACCATAAAATTCGAGTTTGCTGGGACTAATTTGCAGTTGCATTTCGTCCAATATGTACAGGACAACAAGGGGCAGCATTAATCGTTTCAATTAAACAATTGGTCATGAGACTGCGCGGCCGCACATATTATTCGAGTGGGAACCGTCAACCGCCGCAACCCCCATCAGCAAATGTGGCAGAAAGGTTAAGAACTTACTCAAGGTTTAGGATGTAGCCGTCGGGTATTAAATTGAATCTGTTGTATTTCCATGTTAAACTGCACATGCATTTTCTTATATAAAATGTAGCTATAGTAATGAAATGCACTAATATAAATAATCTACATAATCTATCAAAGGTGTTCTTGATCTAATCAATCACATTACTCAGGCGCCTGGCTACTCATAGGAACTTGTATACGAAAAGTCAGTTTAGAGACTCATTCAGGTCGCAGTTGAAAAACAAAGATAAAAGTTTATAACAGTATTTATGCAAGACTCTCTTCTCAGCCCTCGGTCCTAGAAGAGCGTAGTGAGACTATCTAATCTAATATTTTATATATAGTTATTTGAATTGTTATATTAGACAGTGGCTTGTTATGCGTTGTTTAGCCACCTTGTGATATTTATGTGACTTTTCGATAATTAATAAACTGCTCCCATTATCAAGTCTGTTTTCTGTAAGTTTTTTTACGTACATTAGTGCCTACCTCGGGATTTCTCCCCGGGTTCACTGATAATTTGTAGCAGAGGGTTTTGTTAGTCCGGCTAGAGCAAAAATGAATCCTATTGCATGCAACTACTGCGCAGAATACTACAAAAATAACTCACTGCGCCTAGGCCACTGCGCATATAGCTGTGACACATATATAATTTTAATACCAAAATATATGGCAGCGCTGGTGGCTCAGTGGTGAGAGTGACAGACTCGTACCACAAGTATTATGTGGACCCGGGTTCAAATCCTGTCGTGTTCTTTATATTGTTGTTGTCCACTTTGTTTTGTCTTGAGATAGATACGTAAATCGCTTATTGTACTCTTACAGGGATTAGAGTCGGCTTCTATTTAGTTTCTCTTCAGTAATAAACTTTTCCATTGCATTCGTTTGTCTCGCTATATGTTAATAAAGAGATTGCACGTTCTATGGATATAATTGTTTGTATTATTTAAGAGGCATCATAGTTTACAATACGATTTGCAATAGTATGACTGCATATGTACCAACTATTGTAACCTACCTTAGAAGGCTCACATAACCCCGACTAGCTCAATCCTCGGCTGCGATATGGGTATGATAAATGTGAGATTGTTGTTTACTTCACTTTGGGATAAATGCTTTAGTTCACTAAACAAGAAGTATTGGACGTTAACAACTTTATTTAAATTGTAAATTTTTTCTGTAACATTTATATACATTCAATCATATAATTAATATATCATGTTAATGGTTAATTATGAGTTTAATATAATAAATGGTTATCTACTATGACAGTTTCTATATGATACTTTATACGACAATATCAAATTTGTTTGAATGACAGTAGTTAATCCACCATTAGTTTTATCGAAAGGTTTCTTCTCTTTTGCGGAAATTAAACACCTTTAGGTAAGATAAATCTAAAGAGCTCTTTAGACCCTCTTAACCTATTTATATCTTTAATGAAAACTGTTAATTGACTTACCGGCTACCTCAATTCACATTTCTGAAGTATAAGAAATACCTATTATTTGACAGATACCTGCGGTATAACATTAAACCCCTTTTTTGACCTGGTTTTTAACCTTGCCACTGAAAAGGTAATTAAATCTTCTTATTATATTATTATGAAGTTATTGGCGGTAGATTAAATTTCATATGCCCATTTGAAACTGTTAACTTGACATATGAATAAACTGAACAGTTTATATAGATTTCCTAAGGTTTTAGGACTAACCTAACTAAAACGGCGGCGACCTCAATATGCTAGGAATTGTTGTCTTGCCCATCCAGTTGAACTCTATTTAACCGGAAACTACCCCCATCGCCAAACCAATAAAGCTGCTTTTCCAGTGAGGAGTTCTTAACAAGAATTAACATTGGTCTAACATGGTCTTCTCTGTTCTGTTAGACCCTCCAAAAAGGTTTAATTGAGACTCCAGGTGACTCTATCCCACCGGATCATCATGTCCCGTTGTTCAAATATAGCATGAATAACAAGGAAATCAAAAAGCTAAATCAAATACATTTTCCATTAAGATATGTACTGATCGCCCTAGTTATTTACCTACCAGTTAACTCCTAACTGCTTTTCTATTAAGAAACTGCCTAATGAATCAATTCTATTTGCATGAAAAATTATTATTTCTTAATGTACTGTAGAATTAGATCAATTATAACCGTACAGATGAAAAGTTTCCTATTTTGTATTCTTTTAAAGCTGGAATTTAGCTCTTCATTTTATTTGCTGCTGGACGCTGTGAAGCGTCAATCTGTTTTTTATTCAAAATAGGAAGTGGTTTCTTTTTTATTATTAATTTGAAAATATATTAATTAGCCTTCTATTTGAAATAAAAAAGAACTAGATGAAGCTTATGCAACCTGTATTTCTCCTAAGTACTTTAACTTGCCTAACTATCAGGATTTGTAATCACTCAGATTTTTTTTAATAGCTCGACTTTGGAACGCTATACATACAAACTTTTATTGATATTTAAAGCTTCGCTATTTGAGATGTGAATACGAAAAATATATAATTTTTGGCCTAGCAGTTTAGATGTCACAATTTGTGCCGTTTTGGCTTTACATTCACTACATTACTTAGATTAACTTTCTTCCATTAAAGTTTACCGCATGGAAAACATTTCAGATTCAGCACATCTTGTAGCTTTCAAGAATATCGGTATAATTTACTTTTGTGTCTATGATAAAAGCACAACAAGGTATCTTGCAACATGTTGCCGACCTTCTGTTCATAATTTATTAATGGATTAATGGATAATGGAAATTCTGGCCTGCACAACAATAATTTTATTTCTGCGAAATCAGTATACAATTTTAGCTTGTACGAAACCAGTTAAATACTGATTGCGTAGGTTTTGCGAGTGAGTATCGATGTTGTCTGAATTCATTTCAAAGTTGTTGCGGTTAGTTTACCGAAGCAGAATTGGTCCATAAATTTCCTCATCAGCTGAAGAGTGGGTGTAACCAAACAGGCGCTTCAATGCTCAAATCGCAGTTTAATTATGTATCGGCTAGAGGAATGTATTAACGAGTCTTTCACCACATAAAAACAGGGCCGCAGTTAAACTCCGCAATAAAATTAGGGAGATTTAAAAATCCACTTTTCGGCCCGTATAAAATTTCAAATTTCAATATTTAACTAATGTTATACGGCGCAAGTTGTGAGTACCTAGTTAACTTTAAGATCAAATGCCATCGCTTTATAGTCCGCCGTAAAACTGAAAGCTGGAATAAACTGTTTTTATTAGTGCGAGGACGAATACGTAGACACGGATGCCAACCTACTTTGTGTCGCATAAAAAGTTACTTATTACACACATTACATAAAACCGTTGATGCACGAGATTGGGCGCAAAATAACCATCATTAATGATAAAACCACTAAATTTCAGTGATCTGAAGCACCAAGCAGCCACTAATAAGTGTGAGAACCGCCGCAGCTATTTCGTAATGAAAAATTGTGTTAGTAGTTAATTATTAGCGCTGCTTCTCTCGCGTTCCTTATTAACTTTTTTAATGACACTCCACATAACGCCGTACGCTATAATGCCTTCGGCTCGGACTTTTAAACGATTATAACACCGGAGATATTTGTAATTTATGAAGGATTATTTATTATGTGGTAGTAGCCGAGACCGGCATAAGCGACCGAAGCTAATGAAGACGGTAGCCAATCGACAAATAACGTTAGCTATGAAGCCAGTCTTAATTAAGAGAGAGATGTTAAAAATGTTGAAAGATTTAGGTCAAAATTGCCAAAGGATAAAGGATTGCTACTCAACACTAAACTTATTGAGGAGGCATCAAGAATAATACAAAAATAAGAACAACTAAGTATAAGAATATACTGCAGAATCAAATCTAACTTCTGCTGAAAAAAATGTAGCAAAAACAGTTGTTCCACACTTAAACAAGGCTAGCTCAATCCTTCGGCAGAATATGGCTTGAATAAGGACCAACAAAAACACAAGTCTAGCTAACAAATGAACTTCAGCACCTACTTTGGATGTCTCTTGCTGCAACAATCTAAATCACAAAAAGAACGAGCAGGTTCATGAAGGACCATAAGTATAGGTCAAAAAAATATATACAAGTAGCGGTAAAGTGGATTTAATTTTCACTAAGCAGTTTCGCAATTATTAAGCGCAATTAAAGGTACAGGAGGCTCTATAAGGCCAAAAATAGCAATTAACAAAAACAATTACAAGTAAAACTTGGCGTTCTACAGCGGCAAATAGTAATGACATATGATTGGAGTCAAACCCAAAATCATGTCAACCAATTAACATTTTGTATTACCAGAACGGCCCAATCGCCTGCTACACTAAAACTGCAATGTAACTCGTATGCGCGTGCAATTGATAACATAGCTAAATAAGTTACCTTTACCGCGCGTAATTGGGAAACCAAAGTTCTTTGTTTTGGATCAACCTTATCGCAGGCGTCTGCGTGTACAGTCAATACAAATCTACTGAATTTTAGCAAAATGAGCGTGTACTCACTGCGAGTTTATCTGGATTACTCCGACGTAGATTTTCACCAGGTGGAACGCGGCCAAGAAGAAAAAATCATGTTTAGATTTAAATTATAAAAGTTATCAACTGCGTTATAAGCGTGTATTAAAAGTGCAACACGTGAAAACTGTAAAAACCTCAGAAAAACAATTAAACATGAAAGTGTACGTTTCAACCCCTTTATTAAAGGCGCCAAAATCTATACCTCGGATTAGCTCAAAGTCGGAGAATTATTTTTTGGCTCAAATATAGAATACATTAATAATAACACAGGAGAACATTAAAAATAAATATAATGTGTTCAAATATGTACAATTGCACATTAATAACTTAACTTGAATTGTATATTATTAAATACTTGAATGATAATGAGGGCGGTGTTTGCTTTCCAGGATGGGGCTGCAACTTAAGTCGCACGGTAGTACTACAGGCCCGCTGGCGATGGCTCGCTATAACCCACTCCGGATCTTCCAGCTGCGAGTTCAATTAGGTCGAATCTCTCGCTCAAAGGCCACGCTCTTCAGTTCTTTTGGAAGCGGTCGTAGCTCTCTTGCAGCAGTGGTGACAACGAGTTGTTTAAGCAAGATGGTAACTGCAAATTTTCGGCATTACATAGCCAGTTTCTAAGGTTACCTGCTTCCAGAATTAGATTTATAAACCGCGGGACGATCTGTGGCTATTCCCGTGTTCTACCGGAGAATCTGGCGGTAGATGCGGCTTGAATTTTAGCTCAGCGGCGACCTCGAAATTTCCGCTATTATGTGAAATGCAAACATTAAATGGCGGAGGGCCCGAGCTGAGTTGCCTTCGATTGCGAGCTTTAGGGGGATGATGACTGACTTTACAGGTGAGCTTCTTATCGCGTGATCTTCAGGTGGCATCTTCGGATCTGAAATGGCGACGATAGTGATCTCGGAGTGCTTTAATGTCAACAAAATTAAATTCGTTGAAATACGGCCTTCTCGAATGCAATTAAAATATACTGTCTACATTTAAGCGAATAAGGGTACACTATTAACGGCGGTCGGGCTAGGCGGATTATCAGGAAGTTAAATGCACTTATGGACTGACAGAAACGCTGTCATCTCGCCAAGGGCTTATTATAACTAATGTTATTCTACGAGACAGATACGCTGTCAGGATAAAATAAAATCAGATCGGTATCGGATAGAAGGTATCTGGGAGGAAATCTCAAGATTACCTTGGAGCGTCCATGTGTTCTCCTTTTATAGGTTTCGTGCGTTTTTATCTTTACACGGGCTCCCTACTTCATGGGAGGGGAAAAACACTCCGTCGGTTTTACGGCGGGGCTCGCGCATCGGCGCTGAGATTCTGTTATATTCTTTTGTCTCAGCGGATAGATGTAAACGCTTGATAACGCGATGAATTAAATTCAAATACTTTTTAGGTATCATTAGAATTTTGATTCGAGAGCAAACGTTACAAGAAATTAGAAAACGAGATGCAAAAATGGAGGCACAAAGTGGAACAAGAATTTTCAAAAAATGTTAGAATACAAAAAAGAAATGTAAATGAGATATGGGATATGTAATAATTAAAATCTGTCAAAATAGTTAAAGAGAAGGCAAGGTAAGGACGAAATAAAAATGAATAATTAATGGTGCATGAAAGCAAAAAATGTAAAATGCTCAATAAAACAGAATATGTAAAACTATACAAATTAATGCAAATCAACATTGGGAAATACAAAGAAATGAAAGATGAACAGAATCAATACAAGATGTATGAAGTATCGTTCAAACCCAAGGGATATGTCACTGAAGCTATTATACGTAGATGTCATATGTAGACGTTTAAAGTTTGGAAGTAATTGTACAAAATCTAAAAGAAATTTTATTGTTCTAAGTAATATAGCACAGAAATTAATTAAATAAACACTATATTAACAATTCAACTTAAAAGTTACTATCTAAATTTGTTCAAAATGGCGTCCTTCACTACTGCTGCACTGTACGTCCAAAATGGACCGCGTGGCCGCAAGTAGAATCCCTAGGTCATTCTAGACCGGTAGAATAACGTAGAAAGTTGTCCTAACCTAGTACAAATTGCTATAAAAGCGTTTTTGTATCAAATTAAAGGCCTGGCTGTGTAGAAAAACACATCCAAATTTTCTCCTGGTCCAATCTTTTTTAATACCACCGTATCGAAAAAATGGAGGACATTTTTGGGTTTTCTAGTAGTGAACTGTTCTCAGAATCATTTATTCCTCCTAGTCTAATAAGTCATATTTTGCTCGTCATCTGAGCAGTCTACAAATAGTCCTTTTATTACACTCTTCTCCGTGGTATTTTTTACAATCAGCCACACATTGCACACCATGTTTTTTGCACGTGCAGGCCAAATTGGCTCACGCGCACGTCGTTGTTGCATTGCAGTTGACCCTAATCAATGAACAAATGTTTTATTCCATCCTCAACTAATTAGGTTTAGATCTTAAATCTTCCAAGTTGCTATCTATGGAAGGATGCTACTCTTTCTATTGGTGGAACTTTTTGTGGCACAGGTCTCACAATGGCTACCGACCGCTCGTTGGCCTTGCATAAAAAAGAAGCCAAAGTGTAATTTCATTACTGTCGTATAAACCTACCGGACACTTTTAGCCCTAGTTGCCAAACTCCTTCCGAGTCAAATTCTTGAGGTCATCCGTTTTGATTACCTGGTTTAAATGTGGTTATGTTGCGCACAACTTAAGAATATTTGCTTCTCCAAAATCAAAAAACAACAGTTGTAGCGTCTGATCCACTGATTGCATGAACGAATAATGTGTTTTGCGCAACCTCCTATCCAATGTGTTCAGGAACGTGACGAATGTTCTATAACGATTTTACCTTGTGTTTTTCATTAGAAAACTGGAAAATACATTGACCATATGCAGAGCTGGGCAGTAATTAATTATTTTGTATTTAAATTACTAATTAAATTCCTTTTTCTTATTTGTCTTGGGATTGAATTATTTTTGAAAATACGGTAAATTTAACTGATAATTGCAATTTATGTTAAAAAGTACTTGACAATCGGTTTTTGAAAGTAATTAATTACTACATTCTAACACTTGGAATTACTCGCAGTATCTGAATTACTTTCTGGTAATTCAATTAAATTACTGATTGTAATTCGACTGGGCATTACATCTCCAGAATACAAAAAGTAAAATAAGGTTTTATTAAGTTAGATGTTAAGCAAATGGGAATAGGGCATTCCTGGAGCAATATAAGTATAATTTACAATTTTCAATGAGTACAACGAGCAAAGAGATATTTGGTGCAAGCGCGTATGATTGTAGATGAGATGCGCATGTGTTGTCTTGTGTAGTGTATGTTGTGCAGTATTGTGACTGACTAATAATAATTAATAATTATGGTATAAGAAACGAAAAATATGTCTGCGGTAAGTACAGATTACAGAGTAATATACAGTAAAAATATAATTTAATTTTTTCCATAACTGTTGACAACAAATAGCTTCATTATACAATATTGGTTCATAATAATTATTTATTTATTTCAATTTGCTTGTTTAAAACGATGTACTAGCACATGGCTATCTCAATACTACTAAATACAAATATACGACAATAATTTCTAGTGAAAGCAATTGAGAAAGTAATTTATGTTGTGCAATCACAATTACCAAGTCATTGATATTTAAATTACTATTTCATTTGAGTAATCGAAATCTCTGGTAATTCAATTACTTCAATGGGCGGTAATTGGTAATTAATTACTTTTTACAACATTAAAATTCAAAGGAAAATAGGGGTAGCAATATCTTTACATTGGTAATAATACTAAAACAATGAAAGAGAATACTTGGTAATTATATAAATTTTCAAATAAAAAAAACATTACCGACGATGGGACTAAAACTTCAGCGTCTGCGAACCTGCACGAAAAATGCAATTTTAATGATCTAAGCGTAGCCCGAAGTAAAGCACGTGTTAGCGCATGTTTCCGATCGGTGAGTTGCTGCTGCCTTAACTAAAAGGCATTTATTGTTAACCCATGTTTTAGTATTTAGAACATTTATTGTGTATATGTTGGTTCCCATTTTCATGAATGCTAAAACGTAAGGTATATTCAAGTTATATTACAGGCAGTTCCACGTAATAGCAGTGTTAGTGAACCTGGCGGCTTATGTGACTTTGTTGTGTCAGCGGAATCCACGCGCTCGCCTGAGTTATGACATCTTGCACTTTTTATGTTATCAGCGGCAGTCTGTATTTAGAACTCGTAACAGTAACATGTGTTAGCGTAATATTTGTAATCTTTGTCAAAATAAAGTTGTTTTTAAAAAGGACCTTACGGCAATACGTAATTTAAGTGGCGCAGTCGGTAGGATGGTCAAACGGTGTTAATGAACATAATATCGATTCGTATCAACGATTTATTGACCATAAATATAAAAAATCCGGAACTTGTGATTTTTTTTCGGAGTTTCCAACTTTCCTCATCCAGTTAAGTGAAAGGGAGAGTAGCTTAACGAGAAGACTTCGAAGGCACATCGAAGGAGGCTCTGTGTTCAACCAGGACGCATGGACAGGATAGTAATTTTGCTGTAAGTACCTATGTCATATAGAGGGCCTTGTAAACAATTTAATTCAGATAGTTCTGACGAAGATACAAATTCTGATTCAGACTCGCATTCTAAAATTTTACCAGCAACAATTTTTAACAGTACTTCTTCAAACGCAAATAATTTAAATACGTCAAAAATGACGGAACCACCTGTACTAAAACAGGAATACTTGGGAATGATCCCAGAATTTCATGGAGAAACGGAACTACTCCCTAGGTTTATTGAAATATGCCAAAAATTAGTTACCAAATTTTATAATAAGGATAACGCTGAGGACTTTCAGAATGAATATCTGATGTCTAGCATCTTAGCTAAAATCAAAGGAGACGCTGCAATTAATATCTCGTCTTGTGTAATTATAAATTGGTTAGATTTAAAAACTGCATTGTTGAATACTTATGCTGATAAACGTGATATTTACACTTTAAATATTGAACTCACAAATTTAAAACAGGAAAACGAAAGCGCATTTGAGTTTTATAATAGGGTTCAACAAGTATTAAATTTAACTGTTGCTAACATAACAACTCAGATGGTAAAAGCAGAAGCCATTATATTAACACAATATTCTCGCAACTTAGCTCTAAGAGTGTTACTACTAGGTTTAAAAGATCCAATTGGTTCTTTAATGCGTACAAAAAATCCTGCAGATTTAAATGCTGCATTGCGTATGTTAACCAACGATTTTCAATTAACGACTAGCCAGCAAAAACCAGCTCAGTCGTCCAAGTTTAAATTTTCACAAAAATTAAATCCTCAGAATAAACCACCTTTTCAAAATAGACCAAGAATGACATTTCCCTTGCAATTAACAAATTATCCTCATAATTCGCAACCTGCGTTTAAACAAAATTATTTTTATAGCAATACACAGAAACATTCTTCGAATAATAATGCACGTCCACAAAGTAGTAGAAATCAAGTTGATGTTTTTAGGCCCAATCAAACAAAAAACTTTCCAAAACCAACTCCCATGAGTATTTCTACAAGGAATACCTGGAAACCTCAGAATTCACAATTTTCAGGCCAAAATTATCGCCAAAACCAGTTCAAACCCAACAATCAAAATTATATAGTTGAAGAACTGCACAATATCGACGATTCTCAACCCTCAGTTGAAATGCCCGATGAACATGACGATAATGAAGCCGAAAATCAGTTTTTTCGGGAAGAAGCCTCGGAACATCTAGAATCCCAAGATTTCAATTGAATTCATACAATGACAGTGCATTACCCTATATTTTATTTCCAGAAAATAAATTAAAAATTTTAATAGATACTGGAAGCACTAAATCTTTTGTTAACCCTAAAATCGCTCAAAAATGTTTTAAAAATTCAATTATAAATGACCCTTTTCAAATATCAACAGCACACGGTACATCAGTAGAAAATTTTAGTACTCGTGTCCCCTGTTCAAAAATATTTAAAGCCAACGTAGCTCCATTAAAATTTTATTTATTCAATTTTCATAAGCATTTTGATTGTTTGCTTGGAATGGATAATTTAAAATTACTTAAAGCAACAGTAGATTTAGATAAAGACTTGTTAATAACACCCAATGCACAAATAAAAATAAATTATTATAACTCGCCAATTGTAGTACAACCTAATTCTGAACAAATAATTAAAATTGATGTTCAAAATATTAAAGAAGGTGACGTAATCGTACCTTATACAAAAATAGCAGATTTAGAAATACCACAGTGCCTTACTAAGGTGCACAATTATCAAGCAATCTGTTCCATTCTGAATCAATCAGATTCTATTAAAAATGTAGGTTCCCTAAAACCATTAAAAGTAGAAAAATTCGATGAATACGAATCTCTTGGTAAAAGGAGTCCTAATTTTAATAATTTGAATTTCGAAAAATACAAATTCGACATTTCAATGGTTCGAACTGAACATATGAATTCAGAAGAACGTCAAACTATTTTAAAGTTAATTAAAGAATATTCCGATATATTTCATGTTGAAGGTAACCAGTTAACTTTTACAAGTGAAGTTAAACATTCAATAAAAACTGTAGATGAAATACCAGTCTACACTAAATCGTACAGATATCCTGAAATTCATAGGAAAGAAGTACAAAGGCAAATTGCAAGTATGTTAGAGCAAAATATAATTAGGCCTTCGCATTCCCCTTGGTCATCCCCAATATGGATAGTCCCCAAGAAACTTGATGCATCTGGCAAACAAAAATGGCGAATTGTGATAGATTATAGGAAATTAAATGAAAAAACTATAGGTGATAGGTATCCCTTGCCAAATATCAACGATTTGCTAGATAAATTAGGCCGTTGTCATTATTTTACCACCATTGACCTCGCATCGGGGTTTCACCAAATTGAAATGGCTGAAGAGGACATTCAAAAAACTGCTTTTAGCACAGAAAATGGAAAATTCGAATTTTTACGCTTACCCTTCGGGCTTAAAAATTCGCCGTCCTGCTTCCAAAGGGTTATGGACAATATATTAAGGGGTATACAAAATGAAAAATGCCTCGTGTATCTCGACGACATTATAGTTTTTAGTACTAGCTTACAAGAACATGTCGATCGCTTAAAGGAAGTATTTGATAGGCTAAGGCAATCAAATTTTAAAATTCAACTAGATAAGTCAGAATTTCTAAGGAAGGAAGTTGCTTATTTAGGTCATATTGTAACAGCAAATGGTGTAAAACCTAACCCGGAAAAAATTAAAGCAATTCAATGCTTTCCATTGCCAAAAACCACCAAACAAATAAAAGGCTTCCTTGGTCTTTTGGGTTATTATAGAAAGTTCATAAAAGATTTTGCAAAAATCACAAAACCTTTAACTAAGTGCTTAAAGAAGGATTCTGTAATAAATCCTAAAGATCCCGAATATATTAAATGTTTTGAGTTATGTAAAAATTTACTAATTAACGAACCAATCCTTCAGTATCCAAATTTTTCTGAACCATTTATTTTAACGACCGACGCAAGTAACTTTGCGCTGGGCGCCGTTCTTTCTCAAGGTAAAATCGGTTCCGATCTACCAATAGCTTATGCAAGCAGAACTCTTAATTCTTCAGAAATAAATTACTCCACAATCGAAAAAGAGCTCTTAGCTATCGTGTGGGCTGTAAAATATTTTAGGCCGTATCTCTTTGGCAGAAGATTTAAAATTGTAACCGACCACAAACCCCTTCAGTGGCTATTTTCACTTAAGGAGCCAAATTCAAAGCTAGTGAGATGGCGTCTCAAACTAGAGGAATTTGACTACGAAATTATTTATAAAAAAGGTTGTTTAAATAAAAATGCAGATGCTTTGTCTCGTGTAGAACTTAATATGAACGAAGCCACAAAAGAACCTCTAATATTTGAATATATGGAAACATTTAACGAACAACTTAAACCAAATCCAAATCAAACTAATAATGAGTCAATTATTGTCGAAACGGGTGATGTAGATAACTTAGCTAACGCCGTCGAAGACAGTAACGAAACGGTTCATTCAAATATCGAAGACCCTATAGCAGGGATTCCTATTGTTGACTGTCCCGTAAATTTTGGGAAAAATCAAATAATTATATCAGAAGTAAACCTTGCACCAGCAGAAATTTCTAAAATTAAATTATATGAAACCAAGCAAAGAATATTGGTACAATTTTCAAAAAATAATTATGAACAAGAAATAATTAGATTTATTAAAGAACATGTAGTACCAAAAGTTAAATATTATGTTTATTTTGAAGACCCAATATACGAAAAATTTAGCTCTGTGCTTCAAAAATATTTCAAAAATTCTCAAATTAATATGATTAAATGTACTAAAAAATTAATCGACCTCATTAACGATGACGAAATTAAGCAAACTATTCAAGCTCATCATGAAGGCAAAAGTAATCATAGAGGAATCGAAGAAACAGTAAAGCGAATAACCAATACGTACTATTGGCCCAATCAACAAAAATCTATTCAAACTTTTATAAACGATTGTGAAATCTGCCAATTAACAAAATATGACAGGAGACCACTTCGATTAGAATTCAATATTACACCTACTGCTGTTAAACCATTTCAAATTGTACATGTCGACAGTATATCTTTAGAAAACTGCAAGTTTTTGACAATCGTAGATTCTTTTTCTAAATATGGTCAAGCATATAAGCTTAATTCGTCACAAGGAATTGAAGTAGTTAATAATCTTGTAAAGTATTTTACCCATCATTGTATACCAGAACAGATCATTTCCGATAACGGATTAGAATTTAAAAATTCAGTTGTAAGAGAACTACTACAAATTCATAGAATAAAAATTCACCTTATTAGTTCGCAACACCCCGAATCAAATGGTATTATTGAGCGTTTTCACTCAACCTTAATAGAGCATATTAGGCTACTTAATAATCAAACCGAATATAAAAAAGAACCAATCGAAATTAAAGTTAATTATGCACTTTTAGCTTACAATAACACTATTCATTCTGTAACAAATCTTAAACCATACGAAATAATAACAGGACATTAAGGTACAGAATCCCTTTTTAATCTAGAAATAGACAAACAATTAGTAAACAATTATATTTCTAATCACAAAGAAAAACTTAAACTGTTGTATCAAAAATTAAACGCAGATATACAACAACAAAAGGAAAAAGTTATAAGTAAAGCAAACGAAGTCCGCGAAAACTTGAGCAAAATTCCAATTCCAACAAGAGTGTTTGTCAAAAATAAACAAAAACAAAGCAAAACGCGCAATAAATTCAAACCTGAAGTAGTTAAAAGCATTAATCCCAATCTAAAAACAGCTGAAATTAATCCAACTCATCATAATACTGTTAATAAAATACACATTTCGAATATTAAAAGACCGAAGAGTAAAACTTATAAATTTAAAAACGTTTCAGGTTCCTTGCCATCGGACAAGGGATAGAAATAAAGAACATCACCGAAAATTTAGGCGTTCTACCCATAAACCTGGGATCCGCCAAACTTCAAAGAACGGATCACACGTTCGTCCATTATTATAATTTAGAACCGCTATATATAGAGTATAATAATCTTAATATTCAATACGAAAATCTTAGGTTAAGTATCGCTAATAATGAAGCTTATACACGGGAATTAGATAATTACAATAAGGTAGCTCAATTTAGTAGTAAAACAATATTGGCAAAGATCGAAAATATAAAAATTCATAGCTTAAATAACCGAACCAAAAGAGGTTTAATCAATGGATTAGGATCACTAATTAAAGGCTTAACTGGAAATTTGGACGCTAATGACGGAGAAAAAATCTACAAAATTATTAATCATTTAGAAAATAACCAAGATTCACTAAAAACTCAACTAGAAATGCAATATTCCGTTAGCAACCAACTTGTTCGAAATTTTAATGATACAATACGAGATATTCAGCATAATGAAATAATGTTAAAATCTAAAATAATGCAGCTCAGTGATCGTGTTAAGATCGAAGCTACACGTCAAGATATTCTTTTCGCTGGAAGTTTGTTTAACCAATTACTAATTCTTTATGGCTCACTACTTAATACCTTACAGGATATAGAAAATTCAATAACTTTCTGCAGAGTAGGAACCTTGCATCCTACAATAATTAAATCCAAGGAATTGTTCCTTGAACTCCAGAAAATTTCGGATCATTATAGGAATCAGTTTCCCTTCGAATTAAAGTACGAAAACATCTTAGATTTCGAATCCATTCTAAAAGTAAATTGTAAAATCGATTCAAATAAAATTACATATTTTCTGTCAATACCTATTGATTTTGAAAAAGAATATGACCTCTACTATTTAGTCCCGATTCCTTCAAAACATGAGTCAGAATTTGTGACAACTATTTCGAGTGTAAAATATTTGCTAAAGTCAAAATTTGGTAATATGATAACACCTCTAAATGACAAATGTACCCAAGGCAAACCCTACCACTGTTCATATCAACTACAATCAAATTATAAAGCATCCTGTGAAGAGGACATCCTATTGCATGGAAATTCAAGCAAGTGTCTCTTTACAAAAATTGAAATCTTAGAAAATCACATCGAAATCATCCCCGAAATTAACCAATATCTGTCAGTCTTTCCGAAAGAAGAAAAGCTCCAAATTCAATGCCAGAAGGACATCGAAACAAAATTGCTGTCAGGAATCTATTTAATAAAAGAAAATCCGTATTGCAACTTGTTTTTCCGAGGCCGAGAACTACGTTTTCAAGAAGCCACTTACGGAAGACCGTTGGTAATGGACATGCCACATTTTAAATTGGAGAATAGCATTCTACCAGAATTTAAAATTAAATTGAATAATTTACATCTCCAGGAATAACCAATAAATCCAATAATTCCGATTAGGGAAACTTATCGGGAAACATATCATATCCCCAGTGGCTGGACGATTATTCTGTACGTAATATTAATTATCGTCGTAATCCACATTTTAATCAAGAAATGGAAAAACATCCGAAGAAAAGGAGTCTCATCAAAAAATCAAGAATTGGAAGCCCAACCTTCAAAAACAACAGTGAACCTTCCGGAGGAAGCTTCGTTCTAGGGATGGAGGAGTTATATTACAGGCAGTTCCACGTAATAGCAGTGTTAGTGAACCTGGCGGCTTATGTGACTTTGTTGTGTCAGCGGAATCCACGCGCTCGCCTGAGTTATGACATCTTGCACTTTTTATGTTATCAGCGGCAGTCTGTATTTAGAACTCGTAACAGTAACATGTGTTAGCGTAATATTTGTAATCTTTGTCAAAATAAAGTTGTTTTTAAAAAGGACCTTACGGCAATACGTAATTTAAGTTTCATATTTCTACTTTTATCTATTTCTCAGTTAAAGCAAAAATAAACAAAATGTTAGTATTTTAAGGTGCTCACCCTGTATATAATTGTCCGAAATGTTCTCCTTTTTATGCCAGCTATTTATATCATCTGCACGCATAACACCCTCTACAGGTAGACAGGCAG